>CACVBM020001552.1:0-19634 GCA_902728155.2 Microthlaspi erraticum
TCATATCACATCCACATAAAATCCTATCATCAATGGGTCATAGCCAACAAAAGTTGAGTTATGGTTCATTGTGAACAATTGAATCTTGATCATCTTTAATGCATGTTTTCAATACTAATAGCCAACGAAAGCTGAGTATATTAGGATTTTTTAAACATAGTGGTTGGAGCCACGACAGTGGGAAGACCATACACTAGTGATTCATGTTCAAGACGGCTCTACACAAATCCCATGCAACTATCTTTTCATCATTGCTCCATATGATCGTCCTTTGCCTAACTCTTGTTTTAAATTGTTTACAACCGCACTCATATTTCCTTTGTTTTGCTTTCTTATTCTAGGACCAAAACCATCCAATATCACGAGCTAGCTACAAACCAATCTCACAAGGTGTTAAGCGAGAACACTTCCTCCTTGTGTTCGACCCCGACTACAACGCGGCTGTGCACTTGCAGCTCAACTAGTTGGATTTATGAATTGTGAAAATTTGAGGCAATCTAAACCCGCCATCACTTCTCCAGAAATTATGAATTGCTGTACAGTACACAACGCCTGGTTCTCCATGGCAGAATGGTATAGCTGAAAGGTGGAATCGTACTTATTTGGAAATGGTTATATCTATGATGAGTCATGCTAACTTACCTAAATCTTTGTGGATGGACGCATTACGTATTGCAGTATATATCTTGAACATGGTTCCTAGCAAAGCAGTTCCTAAGACTCCTTTTGAACTGTGGAAAGGCTGGAAACCTAGTCTGAAATACCTCCAAATTTGGGATGTCCAGGTGAAGCAAGAATATACAATCCACATGAAAAGAAATTAGACTCCAAAACAATTAGTGGTTTCTTTATTGGTTACCCTGAGAAGTCAAAAGGATTTAGGATTTACTGTCCAAACCATAGTACAAGAATTGTGGAAACCGGAAATGCCAGATTCCATGAGAATGGCGAGGTTAGTGGTAGTGATAAAGTTTAAAATGTGATCATTCAGGAAATTAGGATAAATATCCCTTTACTCTTAACTCCTAATGTTGGGAATTCTCTTGTTGTTGAACCACTTAACAATGAAGATAACCCAGTGAATGATCAACCACTCCATGATGAACTTGTAGTACAAGAGGAACCAGCATTAAGAAGATCAACTCGTGAGAGGAGATCTGCTATTTCTGATGACTACATGCCTTATCTCATAGAATCTGGGGGAGGGAGCATTAAAGACCCGATTTATTATTCACAAGCCATGATAGATGTTAGTTCTGATAAATGGATTGATGCCAATAATGATGAAATAGACTCAATGGTTAACAATGAAGTTTGGGACATTGTTCCATTGCCTGAAGGACACAAAGCAGTTGGGTGTAAGTGGATCTTTAAGACCAAACTCGACTGTAAAGGCATTGTTGAACGATATAAAGCCAAAATTGTAGCCAAAAGGTTTAATCAGAAAAAAAGGCATTAATTATTGTGAGACCTTTTCACTTGTGTCAAGAAAAGACTCTCTCAGAATTATCTTGGCATTAGTAGCTCAGTATGATCTGGAGTTACATCAAATGGATATGAAAACCGCTTTTCTTAATGAGGCTTCATAATCGAAGGTCAGGAAGACATAGTCTGCAAACTTAAGAAATCAATTTATGGACAGAAACAACCTTCGAGATAATGATATTAAAAGGTTTAATGAAACCTTATGAAATTTGGTTTCAGAAAGAAAACATTATATATCATTTTATGTATCTCAGGATCAGTGGGAGTATGTTCATATATAAGTTTTAATGAAACCCTTATGAAATTTGGTTTCAAAAAGAAAACATTGTAGATCATTGTATGTATCTCATGATCAGTGGGAGTATGTTCATATATAAGGTATTGTATGATGATGATTGGCTAGCAATGATTTTGATTTATGAATGAGATACTTAAAGGGGGACAAGAAATCATATGCTGACGTATAGGAGATCAACACATCAACAGACGGTTTGTTTTTCAGACTCAGATTTTGGTGGATGCCATGACATTAGGCATTGCACTCTTGGCTATGTGTATCTCCTTGACGGAGGTGCCATCTAATGGAAAAGCCAGAAAGTCGCAGTTGATTTACACATCCACTATCGAAGCTGAGTATGTAGCATGTGATAAGTCCTTAAGAGTTTACACAAGGAGAAAGAAGAAAACGAATACAGAAAAAGGGAATGTTCAAACCGACTTGCTCACAGAGAAAAGGAAGAAGTCGGATTGGGAAGCTCTTGAAGGAAAGGAAAGTCTTTGCTATTGCTTTATTACATATATATTAGTTTATGCTTTACCTAGTTATGCTGAATATTCTAGTTGTGATTTGACCTAGACGCTATGGGTTTGTCAACAAGATCGCTATGAGATCTTGAGAGTGCTTGAATGAGATCGCTATGAGATCTTGAGTGCTTTCTATCCATCTATCTAGTTCTTTCTATCTATCTATCTATTGTAATTGGTGTTATTCTAATAAAGAAGAGGATTTAGGGTTTGGGTTCTTATCAAATTGGTGCGGTGAGCGTGGTTCGAACAGATACGCCATTAGAGCTTAAGATTTGTAGCAATAATGACGGTTAAGGTGTGCGGTGTGCGAAGAACGGATTACACAACTTGGTGGCTCCTTGGGAAAATTGCATGGCGAAGTCGCCTCAATCAAGGCTGGCTGCGAGAGCATGTCGTCGCGACTTGGCGTTTTGGAGAAACAGATGACATCAATTGCTGAAACTCTTTCACGCATCGAAGCTATTTCTTTCTCAGATTGTGGTCAAGACAAAGGAATCTCTTTGTCATCACTTTCTCTACCTCAGGTACCTAGTGCTCTTCCTGTGACTGATGGAACTACTAGATGGATAGGTTATCGGAGAATATTTGGTGCTATTGAGAATCAAGAAAGTATGTTAAAAAACGTGGAGATGCCTGTGTTTGATGGTCGTTTGCCGTATGGTTGGATCTCTAGAGTAGAAAGATTTTTTCAATTAGGTCACTATGCAGAGAAAGAAAAGTTGGCATTGGTTGCTCTGCATCTAGAGGGATCAGTGTTGAATTGGTTTTACGGAGAGATGGAGAAAGCACCAATCTCTAACTGGTCACAATTTAGGAACAGATTTCTTGTTCGATTTGCACCGGTCATGAGTTGCTCTCCACCAGTAGTGCTGATGACAAAGGAATTAATTCCAGTGATTAGTCAAGAGGAAGAAACAAGAACAGAGACAAAACTGATGCAGAGAAAGGAATTAATGGATGGATTGCCATCACAATTTGGATATTTTTTGGATTATATGCACTCTAATTTTGTCAGTGATGATCTGCCTCAAGAAGTATACATGTTACCAGTGAAAAACGAGCTGGAATTGGCACTACAATCATCATGTATACCGACCAAACCTTGCCCATACAAATCATTCGAAAACCTGCTGCTGATGCTGTTACAAAGAGAGAAGCAACAAGGTATGCAGAAAAAAATTCCAAAGACATGGAAATTTAAGTATAAAGGACGTACAAGGCAAAGAGACAAGACAGCTACTACACAACAAGTTGGGTACAACTTGGAACGTGAAAAGAAGGATTCAAAGATTCAAAGCATTCTGGGACAGTGGAGAACAAAAGGAAGTCACATTCCTAGTTTTCTGCAGTTTATTATGATGAGATCTTATTGTTCTATTGGTGGGAAAGACACAAAACTGCTAATTATAAGACTACTTCAACTCTCTTTCTTGCATCAACATGGGGCAGTGATTCTTTGTATGTTTCCAGGACTAGTTGATTGGGTTAGTCTGATTCAAGGAGAAGCTTTAACTTGACCAGAGGATCACTTTGTGATTCTAGCTAAAGCTGATCAGATTTTCCAAGTTGGAGCATTATCATTGCCCCTTGAGGACAAGCTGGGTCTTCGAAAGGGGGGTATTGATATGTCCTTAAGAGTTTACACAAGGAAAAAGAAGAAAAGAAATACAGATAAAGGGAATGTTCAAACCGTCTTGCTAACAGAGAAAAGGAAGAAGTCAGATTGGGAAGCTCTTGAAGAAAAGGAAAGTCTTTGCTATTGCTTTATTATATGTAGATTAGTTTATGCTTTACCTAGTTATGCTGAATATTCTAGTTGTGATTTGACCTAGACGCTATGAGTCTGTCAACAAGATTGCTATGAGATCTTGAGAGTGCTTAAATGAGATCGCTATGAGATCTTGAGTGCTTTCTATCTATCTATCTATCTAGTGTTTTCTATCTATCTATCTATCTATTGTAATTGGTGTTATTCTAATAAAGAAGAGGATTTAGGGTTTGGGTTCTTATCAGCATTTTATGAGGCTTCTACTTCAAGGAACTTGGTTGAAGAATTTTGTGTCTGAGTTTAGGGGTGCAAAGCCTTTAACTCTTTATTGTGACAATCAAGTTGCCATCTTCTTTTCCAAGTATAATAGGATATCCAAAGGTGCCAAACACAGGACCTTAAATATCACTAAAGCAAGATGTCAAGAGAGGAAAGTTTGTCATTGAACACATAGGCACTGATCTTATGGTTGCAGACATATTTACGAAAGCTTTGCCTTCAAAGACCTTATAAAGCATGCTGAAAGTATGGGTCTTGAAGACAGCTCTAAATTATGTTGTCTGCTTTTATGTTTAGCCTATATTTGACATTTTTTGAGATCTTTTATGACTCTTACATCTTTTATTTATTCTGTTTCCATTGTGCACACATTATTGTTTTGGATTTATGATAACAGAATTCGTCTTTCATTAAGACATAAAGGGACCATTATGATAACTCCTACTTATGGTCTAGCTATGAAGGTAGTCAATGTAGTAGTACATGGAAGGGATCATGTTGCAGAATGATATGCGACCGCCATGACTCCCATTGATTACTAGATTAGTCAAGACACTTATGATGACCAAAGAAAAGGGTTTAGCATATTATGCCGGCCTTATGATTCCAATAAGAAAACATAAATGGATCTTTATAACGACCAAGTGGGAGACTGTAAGATAATTTATCTTCCTATTATATGGTCTTATATTAATCCGTTTTCCTATTGGGCTATTGCTATTTCATAACATATTTGGTATTTAATTAACTTAAATATAATGGAGTATTTCCTTTTTATCTCTACTTTGATGGACGGTTGAGATTAACTTTAAGGAAACCCTAAAGAGGAATTAGGTCCTCTCTCCACCTATAAATATATGCCTTTAGTCCATTGTAAAGGCATCCTAAAGAGACACATAAAGTTCATAGGCAAGGGGAGAGAAACCTAATCACCTATCTCAGATTCAATACCTCCATCTCTTCTCTACAATGGCTGGAGGTAAGTCATCTATAAACTCTTATGATTCTATTATGTGATTACTCTGGATGTTTGAAGGTCTTAGGGTTCATGTAAAAGTATGCTTACATAAGAAACTTATCTTGTAAGGGTGGGTGGTTCCCCTGTAATCTCCATTGTTCTCCAAAACCTCGAAATTCATGATATCTTGACATTCACCTTCCTTCAATTGGTTTTTGAATTTCTTAACCAATTTTGTTTTGACATAAGCTTAGATACTGTCTCCCTGTAAGAAAAAACAGAGTATAACTAACTTATATGTCTGAATCTTTAAAAACACTTGTTAATCTGATTTTAACAAATAGTGATTACTTTTCATCCACGAGTATTAAATCTGATTTATCTTGTGGATGAAAATCTCAACTTCGGGACATCAGAATCCCAGAGAGGAAAAGAGAATTTGAAGATAAATCGTAATGATTTGAACTTCGAAACGGAGAAATACAACAGAAACAAAAACAGATGAACTGGATATGATGAAAGATCGAGAAAGACGAAAAAATATGGGAATTGAGTGAAATTGATAACGGAAAATGAATTTAAGTTCATGGTTTCGAGGTCCATGATCAGAGAGTGGGGAGCTAGGAATGAAAAATTAGTGATTTCTTTTTCCTCTAAACCGTGGAAGACAAAATATAAAACGTGATTATATAATTATTCTTTTATATTATTTGTGTTTTTGGGCTTAATATAAATGATGGGCTTTACACATTGTCTAATCTCCAAATTAGTGATAACAATTTGCTCTAATTTGTAAAGGCTAGTGACGTGGACTTCGATTAGCGTTTGTTTTCTTTAAACTTGACACATGTCACTCTGCCATTGGACGAGTGACTTGTGCTTTAGTATATAAAGGATGCTTGAGTGAATATTGTGTTTTCTTTGTTTATTTTGTTTAGCTGCCTTACTATTTGTAACCATATTTCATTTTGATATGATTTAATTAAATATTATATAGCATAGAAAATTGATCAAAAGGATTTGAAATACTTAGTTAAAGGATTTACCAAACAGGATTTAATAAATTGATCATGATTCTCATTCGTTAAAGAAAATTGGGTAAACCTTATCAACTAACAAACATGTTTTTTTTTTATAACCAATGTATACAATTTTTTTTATTCTACAATATGGACATGTTAAAAAAACTTTCTTCTACAATAAGGACATCTTATTTTGTAGGATAATCGATTTGCATGACTATAAATCAAAAGTATTGATGTTTTCCGAGTTCCTAAGTTTGTCGAGAAATATAAGACAAATCGCCATGATGTTCTTGTGCAGCTTGTGTTTTGTGTTGTTCGCACTTTGCATGATGAGTTGCAAAAAAATGTTTGTGTTGGTATTTATATTTTTTATTTATTTTGTGTACACTAAATGCTATATGTGATTGTTTGTTATTACTTTAAATTTAAGTTTCCTCTTAATTTGAATAATGTATAATTGTAACAGAAAATCGTATGAATGTTATAATTGTAACCACACCCAACGGATTAAAGGGTCAAAATCATTAGTTTTGATTCGTAAGAAATGGATATGGTTAAGTTCTTTTTAATTGGCTCCTTCCTGATTATTGACAAAGAAAAGCAATCATGAATACACTTTTTCAACATGCAGTTTGAGTATTTGCTCAATATAAAAGCAGAAAGATCTTTACTACTTTGTTGCATCGGTTACGCCTCCATCGTCTAAGAATGGGGGAAAAAATAGATGACGTTTGGTCTTAAACTTAAATGTTTGATGAAACGAAGAAGAAATTTAACAGACGAGACTATACAATGTCTGAACTGCTTCTAACTGTGACTTCTCAAAATCAAACATGTTGACTATTTAGAAAAATTCTGGACAATAAACCAAGTGAACAAATCTCTCGAAAAAAATCCAAGCAACATTTAATTAAGCTACTTCAATTTTTTGGGTAAAGAGGGAAAAGCAAAACGTTGTTTAAAACCTTTTGAGTGTTCTTCTTGTGAACCAAGATTTGTCATTTTCGCTTTTCTTTAAGTCCACTCTAAAATAGGATTATACTTCAGTTACACTATACTGAAATGATTCAGCAATGGTTCAATACAAAAAATTTGCATATGTAACAGACCGACAAGAACATTTCATTTTTCAGAAAAAAAGATTTACTCACCGGGAGTGTGTTTTTTGCGAAAGCCCAAAAGGAGCACAGTCAAGAATAGTGTCGGCCTTTGTTTTCCTAAATCAAAATGTGTGAATAATTCAACAGATTATGTCATTCAAATTTCTATGATTCAATCTAAGAATCTCACATAAATGATCCAAAGCTTACCAGATCATTAGATCCTGCACCAAATTTAGCATGTCACTCATGTCCTAACAGCTTTCAGATCTTAGCGGACATGTGCTTGTTGTTGTCAGAATTGGATTTATGGTGTGTATAGTAAGCATCAAATATAACATGTACATATGAATATCACAACTTTGAACAAAAAGTATCCTCCAAAAGTTGTTCTCCGTCTTCAAAAATTCAAAAGAGAAGCCTCAACAATAGTGGTATATTGATCATTTGTTTTTCTACCTCCTGATCTATACCAATAAAGTAACCAGAGTCTCTATAAGATAATTGTTCTCCCTAAAGACTTCATCCACATAATCCCATAATAAATTCTTGATTGTTTCTCAAAAAGACCAATCACCCCAGAATTTTGAATGATTCAAATGTGATTCCCAAACTAAGAAAACCACATAAATATTTGGTTTTATGCTTCGTACCTGCAAACAGTTATGATCATAAGCTCTTATAAACGTAATTTTTCAATCATGTTTTCTTGCTTGTTTGCATCATGGCCGAGTAGATCTCTCGGTTAGGCCGGGGAGATCTATGGATGCTATGATGATTTGATTGTGTTGCAATATTGTTGGGATTTTATCTTATGGATCTTCACCTTTACTTGAACTTAATGCATGATTACTTTACCGTAAATCTAATCATCTGATCTTAGAGAGATAAAACCATGACAGTGCCGAATCTAAATCTCCAAACTAGTATTTGGTGAGCAATGGGTCATCGCCAACGAAAGCTGAGTTATGGACCATTGTGAACAATTGAATCTTGATCACCTTTAATGCATGTTTGCAATACTAATAGCCAACGAAAGCTGAGTATATTAGGTTGTTTGAAACATAATGGTTGGAGCCACGACAGTGGAAAGACTATACACTAGTGATTCATGTTCAAGACGGCTTTACACTTATCCCATGCAACTATATTTTCATCACTTGCTCCATATGATTTCCTTTCCCTAATTTTTGTTTTAAATTGTTTACAACCTTACTTACAGTTTGTCTTTGTATCTTTCCTATTTTAGGCTCCCATCTCACTCATATTGCGAACTAGCTCATTTTCAACCTCTAAAGGTGTTAAGAGAGAACAATTCCTCCTTGTTCTCGACCCCGACTACAACACGTCTGTGCACTTGCAGCTCATTTGGTTGGGTTAAAAATTGTGAAAACTTGGGGCAATCCCAAAGCACATCAAGCTTTTGGCACCGCTGCAGGGGAGTAGTAGCTATTCCTTCACACCTCTTGATTGATTTCAAGACTAGTTCATTTAATTTCTTTGCATCTTTGTTTTTGTTTTCCATAAAATCTTTAAAATTTATCTTAAATGTCTCTTTGTGTGTTTTTTAGGTGTATGACAAGAAGGTCCAATCCAAATAACTCAATAGAAGAAGATCTTGACATTGAGCAGCTGGAAAGAACACTTAGGCGACAAAGAAGAGAGAGTATGAATCAAGGCGGAGAAGGCGCACCAAATAGGCAGCAGCAGCCTTCTGACCAAGAAGAGAGGGCTGATAACCCTCATATACCACAAGAATCTGGAGCCGCGCCTCAACCCAATCCAAACGCTCCCGGTGCTGCCGAGCAGCCGCAGCCATCTCATAATCAACCACAACAACCTCCGGTGCTCCAAAATAATCAACACCATCATCATCATCAAGGTGACCATCAAGGGATGCCTCAAGCTCAACCTCAAGTGCCTTCAAGGAGAGCACAATTCGCTTAGCATCTAAGGCACCAAACTATGGGAGATTTTGATTCTTCCGATGCTTTCTTAATGGATCGGAATCCCATCCGACCACCTCTACCATCAAGGAAAGACTTTGAGATCAAGCTTCAGGTCATTGCCTTGGTGAAACAAAACCATTTCCATGGTTTGTCCAATGAACATCCTCTTGATCATGTCGACGCCTTTGAGGAGATATGCAGCACAACTGGCATCAATGGAGTGTATGTGGATTACTTCAAGTGCAAGTTGTTCACTTTTTCTCTAAGTGACAAGGCACTTAGATGGGTCAAGTCTTTACCAACGCAGTCTATTACAACATGGAATGAATACAGGGGAGCTTTCTTAAAACAATTCTACACAAAGTAAAGATCGAACTCTATAAGGAGCAAGATTTCTGGTTTTAAGCAAGCAGTAATGGAGTCTTTCTATGAAGCATTGGAGATATTCAAGGAGTATACAAGGAGTTGCCCTAACCATGGCTTTTCAGAAGGTAACCTAATGTAGGAGATGTTTAAGAGATTTCCTTAATTTTCCTTTTTCTTTAATTACGTTTTTCCTTCTCAGTTTTGGATATTTTCTAGGGTTTTGTTTTCCTATGTAAACACTTATAAGTTGTAGCCATGAGGCATATCTTATTATTCTAATTAATCAAAGCAGAGAAATTTTCTTTAATCTGGTGGATTTCCAGAGTTTTCTCTTCAAGTTCATGCTTGTGAACTTGAATTCAATCTAGGTTTAGTGCTTGCTATTCCTAGGGTTTTCCGACTGCGTCAAGTGGTATCAGAGCAGGCTTTCTCCTGTCTCTTTTTCGAGCTTGAACAGCTATGGGAGATCAACCGTTGAGCCAAAGCAGATCTTGAGGGTATTTCGGAGGCTTTAACCACGAACCTCACTGCTTTGAGGAATCAGATGGTGGCGTTAACGACTCAATTAACAGCTTTTACCAATCAAGTTGTTAACGCAGGGCAAAGAGATAGGGGAAGAGAACCAATTAGGGTTCAACAGGGCAGAAACAATCGTGCCGCAGAGCCAGTTAGGGTTCAACATGGTGGAAACAATCGTGGTGTTAATGTTGAAATCTCTAGTTCTGATGATGAAGATCTTGAGGACGAAGAAGAATCTGATCAAGAGAATCGACAAAACAATCATGATTATAGAGTAAAGGCTGATATTCCATTGTTCTATGGAACTATGGGAGTGGAGGAGTTTCTGGATTGGCAGATTGATGTTGATAGATTCTTCGATGTGATGGGTGTTCCTGAGAGCAAACAAGTTAAGATGGTAGCAATCAGGCTGAAGAAAACTGCTGTGTATGGTGGGATAAACTTGTTATCCAAAGACAAAGGCAAAGAAAAGGACCAGTCAAGACTTGGCGTAGAATGAAGCAGTTGATGCTTGATCGGTTCTTACCAGAAGACTATGAGCAGATTCTCTACAAGATGTATCTCGAATGTGTTCAAGGTAAACGAACAGTGACAGAGTACACAGCTGAGTTTGTGCGTTTCTCTGAACGCAATGATCTAGGAGAGACAGATAATCAAAAGGTGGCTAGATACATCAGTGGTTTAAGAAGCTCTATACAAGAGAATTGGTTTGCAGACCGTATGGACTGTGCAAGAGGCTTCTAGTTTAGCTTTGAAGGCTGAGCTAATGGAGAAGTCAACTCGCAGTTTTTCTTCATTCAAGAGGTTTACACCTCAGAATAACTACGAGGCAGCAAACGAAAAGGAAAAGAATGTTGTAAGCAAAGATCCCAACCCTGGAAATAAAGGAGCTAGTAGTTCTACCACTACTCAGCAGAGTAAAGCACCAGCTCAAAGGCAGAATAATCCTTATGCTAAACCATCTCTTGATAAGTGTTATCGTTGCCAAGGACAAGGTCACAAATCAAATGTTTGTCCAAGCAGAAGAACTGTTGCTTTGCTAGGAGAAGAAGAAGACAAGAACAAGAGTTTAATGAGGATGATGAATATGAAGGGGTTGAATTTGCTGAAGAGGAGTCACATGAGAAGATAAACATTGTGCTTCAGAGAATCTTATTGTCATCTAAGGACGAAGGACAACGCAAGAATTTGTTTAGAACACACTGCTCAATTCAAAACAAAGTGTGTAATGTGATTGTGGATAATGGAAGCACAGAGAATTTGGTTTCTCAAAAGCTGGTTGATTTTCTGAAGTTGCCAACAAAAGAACATGAGAACCCATATCCTCTTGGGTGGATAAAGAAGGGCTCACAAGTTCGAGTCACAATGACTTGCAAAGTTCCCATCTCCATTGGGAAACACTACAAGGAAGAGTAATTTGTGATGTTCTTGACATGGATGTTTGTCATGTTTTGTTTGGTCGACCTTGGCAATATGATAATGATATCACATATCGAGGACGAGATAATGTGATATTGTTCACTTGGGGAATACATAAAATTGCTATGGCTCCTGTTTTGGATTTTGATAAAAGCGCAGGAAAAAGAAGTCCAATTTCTTGGTAATGACACATAGTGAAAAGGAGCTAGACGAAGCTTTCAAAGAAACTAAATGTTTCTTCCCTGTGGTAGTTAAAGGGTTAATGAGTGTGGTGAATGAGGAAGCAACAACTCCAGAAGAAGTGTTAGAGATTCTAGAAGATTTCAAGGAGTTGACTGCAGATGAATTGCCGAAATGACCTGCCTCCTATGCGAGATATTCAACATCATATTGACTTGATTCCAGGTTCTAGCTTACCAAACCTTCCCACTATCGTATGAGTCCGAAGGAGAATGAGATTTTAAGGGAACAGATTGAGGATTTGCTGAAGAAAGGGTTTATTCGAGAGTATGAGCCCATGCGCAGTGCCAGTCCTTCTTGTTCCTAAGAAAGGTAACCAATGGCGAATGTGTGTTGATAGTAGAGCTATTAACAAGATAACCATCAAGTATCGATTTCCTATCCCTCGACTAGAAGATATGCTTGATGAGTTGGCGGGTTCTAAGATATTTTCAAAGATAGATCTTCGTAGTGGATATCATCAAATTCGAATCAGGCCTGGAGATGAATGGAAGACAGCTTTTAAGAGCAAAGATGGATTGTATGAATGGTTGGTGATGCCTTTTGGGTTGTCAAATGCTCCTAGTACTTTCATGAGATTGATGAACCAGATTCTTCGACCATTCGCTGGTTCTTTTGTGGTTGTTTACTTTGATGATATTTTAATTTACAGCAAGACCAAAGAAGAGCACTTGGATCATTTGAAGCAGGTTTTGCAAGTCTTACAAGAAAACCAGTTGTACGTTAATCTGAAGAAGTGTACATTCTGTACCAACAAGCTGGTATTTCTAGGATTTGTTGTTGGTGAAGAAGGGATTCAGGTTGATGAGGAGAAAGTGAGAGCTATTAGGGATTGGCCTGCCCCTAAATCAGTCACTGAGGTACGTAGCTTTCATGGTCTACTACCTTCTATAGGAGATTTGTTAGAGATTTTAGTACCATTACTGCTCCTATTACTGAGTGTTTGAAGAAAGGGAAATTCTTTTGGGGGTCTGAACAAGACAAGAGTTTTGCTTTAATTAAGGAGAAGCTATGTACTGCACCAGTCTTAGCATTGCCTGATTTTGATAAAGTGTTCCAAGTTGAATGTGATGCTAGTGGAGTTGGAATAGGTGCTGTCTTATCTCAAGAGAAAAGACCAGTAGCTTTCTTTAGTGAGAAGTTAAGTGAAGCTCGCCAAAGATGGAGTACTTATGATCAAGAGTTTTATGCAGTATTTAGAGCTCTAAGGCAGTGGGAGCATTACTTGATTCAGAGAGAGTTTATCTTGTTCACTGACCACCAAGCTCTGAAGTTCCTTCATAGTCAGAAAGTGATAAACAAGATGCATGCTCGATGGGTAAGCTTTCTGCAAAAGTTTCCATTCATTATTCAACATAAGTCTGGGACTCTCTGACACATGAGATTGTGGGTTTTGAGTTACTAAAGGAGTTGTATGAAAGTGATGCTGAATTCAAAGAAATGTGGGAAAAGTGCAATGGTAAACTGATGTACTTGCATTTTACATAGTTTTAGTATATCTTTTACATCGTTTTAGCATTCATTAGCATCATATCTTGTTCATTTTCCTTTCTTATGCATACATTGTAGTTTTAGGTTGCATTTGCATACATGTGCATGTTTGATCCTTAATTAGGTCTATTTGGAGCATTATGGAGCAATGGGGACGTGAGGAGATAGGAAGGACATTGTGCATGGACTCAGCTTAACCGTGCATGCTTGGAGTGAAGAAGGAAGTCGCCTTAGAAGCCAGCTCGACCACCTGCGCGACCAACTGGTCGAGTTCACCAACTGGACCGGCCAAGACTCAACTCGATCGAGCTGCTATTCTAGGAGTCAAAGTCAAACCTGAAAAATGTTGCTTCCCTTTGACTCCCCTTTGACCCTAAACCTAATCCATCTCCTATTTAAGGGCTTGTAGCCACGAAAAATAGACTCTCCTTTAGCTTAATCTTGTTTTGCTTTTGCTTTAATTTTTGTAATTTACTTTTTCCAAAAACATTAGCCTCTCTTTGTGTTCTTGAGCTCTTGCTCTTGAACCTTAGATCTATGCTCTATCTTTGTATTTCTGCACTTGGTTATTTCAAAAAAAGTTCTTTAGTTTCATCTCCTCTATCTTTCCATGTCTACTTTATTGCATTTGATTGAGTATTTTGCCATGATAAGTGAGTAGTTCTCTTTAAGGCTTAAGATGGGATTGTTAGAGGTTGTTTATGCTTAATCTCTCTTGCTTTATGTTCTTAATATAAAATCTCTCTCTTTTGGACAAAGCTTAAGGCTGCACAACCACTGACCATGGTGTGTATGAGTCTATAAAAAAAGTCCACTAAGAGCTCCAATATGCTTGCCTCTCGAAAAAGGGTGTATAGGTGTTGGATGGGTTAGTTTGAGCAATGATACTAATGCCTCCAAGGCTTGATCTAACTGGGTGACCTCCTGTTTCTGAGATCCTGCCTTGGTGATATCACTATATTTTACATGATTTTACTATATAACTATTTATGTTTTCAAACGGTTTTTGCAAGATTCTTTGCCTTTAGAGGTAGTTTTCTTGTATTTGTGGGATTTGAAGTCTTTGTAGGTGAAACCATCAAAAAGGATGCAAAAAGGAGTAAAAGAGCCCTAAACCAAGATCCATGCAAGTTTCCAAGTCAAGAACATCATTTTATCTCCAAGTGTTAGTTCTCGCTAGCGCGCAGAACGAAGCTTCGGAAGTTTGGCCGCGCGCGGAGGAGTTCCCGACGTCCAAAAGTTACGATCTTGATATGGAAAGATAGATACTTGAGTCATGCATCACGTCGAAGTGGAATGAAGCCATTTGGATCAACTATGAGGCCTAGACTTATTTTCTACCGAGACATGTCCGGTAAGCGAGCAAACGAAGCCCATGGAGGATTTGGAGTGTCTAATGGCCCGAGCAGCAGCGCCAAAGGCCTTGATCGAATAGAGAAGAGGCCTGGCTAATGTTTGGAGCTTTCCTTGGTACAATGTCGGCCCATACACGACGTGGAGAAGAAGGCTCGGCTCATGGAAACTTTCCTTTTCCGGCATGAAGAAAACCCTACTCGACTTCGCCCATATATACATGTTTTTAGCCGCTGAAGAAGAGATCGAGCGTGTGAGTTTGTGAGAAGAGAGTCCAGAGAAGAGAGCCGAAGGAGAGAAGCCCTAGGAGATCGTCCAAGAAGAAGGAGGCGCCGCTCAACTCTTGTTCTTTCTTTTTCATTGTTTCCATTTCTATAAACTTGATCTTAAGAGTTTTCAAGGGAGAATCCGACTTTGTTCATCAATAGAGAAGCTTTCTTCATCCCTTTATCTCTTTTAATACTTGCATAATGTTTACAATCATGCTTTGCTTGCTTGTTTGCATCATGGCCGAGTAGATCTCTTAGTTAGGCCGAGGAGATCTATGGTGGCCGTGATGATTTGATTGTGTTGCAACTTATTGGGATTTATCTTATGGATCTTCACCTTTACTTGAGCTTAATGCATGATTACTCTACCGTACATCTAGTAATCTGATCTTAGAGAAATAGAACCACGACAGTGCTGAATCTAGATCTCAAAACTAGTATTTGGTGAGCAATAGATCATAGCCAACGAAAGCTGAGTTATGGTTTATTGTGAACAATTGAATCTTGATCACCTTTAATGCATGTTTGCAATTCTAATAGCCAACGAAAGCTGAGTATATTAGGTTGTTTTAAACATAGTGGTTGGAGCCACGACAGTGGAAAAACCATACACTAGTGATTCATGTTCAAGACGGCTCTACACACATCCCATGCAACTATCTTTTCATCATTGCTCCATATGATTGTCCTTTGCCTAACTCTTGTTTTAAATTGTTTACAACCTCACTCACATTTCTCTTTGTTTTGTTTTCTTATTCTTAGGTCCAAAACCATCCAATATCACGAGCTAGCTACAACTCAATCTCACAAGGTGTTAAGCGAGAACACTTCCTCCTTGTGTTCGACCCCGACTACAACGCGGCTGTGCACTTGCAGCTCAACTAGTTGGGTTTATAAATTGTGAAAATTTGAGGCAATCTAAACCCGCATCACTTGGATGATAGCTCTCACCTTGGGAAAGGGTTAGCTAGGCTTGAGAAGCTCAATACCAAGAGATAGCTTGAGTACAAGATGTTTAAGAGCAAGGTTGATTTAGTATAGCCTCTCTCGAGCTGCAAAACCCTGTCTTTAGCCCTAATCCCCGTCTTAATAGTTTAAAGTTTGCACCTTTATCGCTTTACATTGCATTTCCTCTGTTTTTACGCTAACTCGACCCTCGACTTAATCAAGCTCAGTTACTCTGTTTCTACTCGATCGAGCTCTTGGTCGAGCTGCCTTGCATTTATTTGTTTCTTGCATTTTCATTTCATTTTAGGTTGTTAGTTGCTACATCCATCCTGTTAATCAATTGGCTTGACTTTCTTGTGTTTGCATATTCTCATAGAGCAGCAAATTACCCATTTGGATTGATAACCTCTTATACTACATGATTATGATGATAAAGAGGAATTGATTGATTGTGATTGCATCTGTTTACCATACCATCTCATCTACATTCCACTTCACTTGCGTCCATCTCATACTATACTTTCATCACCATCCACGTAACATCCTTTCATCAATTTGGCGCTGTTGCCATTTGGGTTTGTTATTGTTGCATTTGAGTTTTCAAATCACTTAGACGATCAAGCACTATCCCACCTTTTGTTACTTGTACTGCTGGGTTTTTGACTGTTTTGCAGGTGTATGCGAACTCGATCAAGCTCATCTACAGAGGCCTTGGTCGAATTAGACATCAACATAGACAGAAAACAGAGAAAGAAGAGCCAGAGGCAACAAGTTGAGTCAGAGGTGGTTGTTACTGATACAATGAATGATCCTGAGGGTAATGGAAACCCTTTGGGTAATGGAAATGGTCGAGCTAGGCAGACGAGACCGATTGGGCTTGGAGATGCACCAAACCGCCACCAACAAAGACAAGGGATTGTCCCTCCTCCTGTCCAGAGCCACAACTTCGAGATCAAGCTGGGTATGATCAATCTGGTGCAGAACAAGATGTTCCATGGGTTGTCTTGTGAAGACCCAATTGACCATCTTGATGAGTTTGATAGGTTGTGTGATCTGACCAAGATCAATGGTGTCTCTGAAGATGTCATCAAGCTGAAACTCTTCCCTATGTCTCTTGCTGACAAGGCTCACCAATGGGAGAAGAGCCTGCCCCATGGTACAACCACCACATGGGATGAGTGCAAGAAGGCGTTTCTTGCAAAGTTCTTTTCAACTGGGCGCACAGCCAAGCTAAGGAGTGAGATCTCAGGCTTCACTCAGAGGAACAATGAGTCTTTTCTCTCGACACTCTATAGAGGATGTTTGCCTAGATACAGAGAGATGCTAGACATAGCCAGGAATGAAAACTTTCTCAATCAGGATGTAGATGACGGCTGGCACCTTGTGGAGAACATTGTTAACTCAAAAGGGAGTTATGGAGAGGAGTATGACCGCACAAACCGGAGCTTGACCCACCACTCGAGTCAGATGACAAACTGAGAAAAGAAGTGAAAGCACTGAATGAGAAGTTGAATAAACTTATCTGAGCTCAATCCACAATGAAGAAGGTCAATTTTGTGACTGTTGAAGAGATAGTTCCTGTTCAAGAAGGGGAGGATACACAATTTGCTGAAGTTTGTTACATGACCAATGGACAAGGAGGCTACAACAAAGGGTATTACAACTACAATACCAATCCAGCCATGTCTTACAGGAACGCAGACGTAGCCAACCCTCAGGATCAGGTTTACCCACAACAACAGCAGGCTCAATGGAGTTAAGCTCCTCAACAAGGGTATAGTCAGAAAAACAATTACCAAGGACCTCAACGGACTTTCCCTGGACAGCTGATATCACCATATTTTACATGATTTTACTATATAATTACCTATGTTTTCAAACGGTTTTTGCAAGATTCTTTGCCTTTAGAGGTAGTTTTCTTGTATTTGTGGGATTTGAAGTCTTTGTAGGTGAAAAATCAAAAAGGATGCAAAAAGGAGTAAAAGAGCCCTAAATCAAGATCCATGCAAGTTTCCAAGTCAAGAAGATCATTTTATCTCCAAGTGTTAGTTCTCGCTTGCGCGCAGAACGAAGCTTCGGAAGTTTGGCCGCGCGCGGAGGAGTTCCCGACGTCCAAAAGTTACGATCTTGATATGGAAAGATAGATACTTGAGTCATGCATCACGTCGAAGTGGAATGAAGCCATTTGGATCAACTATGAGGCCTAGACTTATTTTCTACCGAGACATGTCCGGTAAGCGAGTAAACGAAGCCCATGGAGGATTTGGAGTGTCTAATGGCCCGAGCAGCAGCGCCAAAGGCCTTGATCGAATAGAGAAGAGGCCTGGCTAATGTTTGGAGCTTTCCTTGGTACAATGTCGGCCCATACACGACGTGGAGAAGAAGGCTTTGCTCACGGGAAACTTTCCTTTTCCGGCATGAAGAAAACCCTACGCGACTTCGCCCATATATACATGTTTTTAGCCGCTGAAGAAGAGAGTCGAGTCCGAAAATTATCAAAGAGTGTACGTGTGAGAAGAGAGTTCAGAGGAGAGAAGCCCTAGGAGATCGTCCAAGAAGAAGGAGGCGCCGCTCAACTCTTGTTCTTTCTTTTTCATTGTTTCCATTTCTATAAACTTGATTTTAAGAGTTTTCAAGGGAGAATCCGACTTTGTTCATCAATAGAGAAGCTTTCTTCATCCCTTTATCTCTTTTAATACTTGCATAATGTTTACAATCATGCTTTGCTTGCTTGTTTGCATCATGGCCGAGTAGATCTCTTAGTTAGGCCGAGGAGATCTATGGTGGCCGTGATGATTTGATTGTGTTGCAACTTATTGGGATTTATCTTATGGATCTTCACCTTTACTTGAGCTTAATGCATGATTACTCTACCGTACATCTAGTAATCTGATCTTAGAGAAATAGAACCACGACAGTGCTGAATCTAGATCTCAAAACTAGTATTTGGTGAGCAATAGATCATAGCCAACGAAAGCTGAGTTATGGTTTATTGTGAACAATTGAATCTTGAACCTTTAATGCATGTTTGCAATTCTAATAGCCAACGAAAGCTGAGTATATTAGGTTGTTTTAAACATAGTGGTTGGAGCCACGACAGTGGAAACCATACACTAGTGATTCATGTTCAAGACGGCTCTACACACATCCCATGCAACTATCTTTTCATCATTGCTCCATATGATTGTCCTTTGCCTAACTCTTGTTTTAAATTGTTTACAAACTCATTCACATTTCTTTTGTTTTTATCAAGGTTTTCACTATGTTTTTAATACAAATAATGTGGTTTTTATGCCCAAGAGGTAGTTTTCTTGTATATTCTGGTTTTGAGCATCATTCAGGTCAAAATAGCAAAGAAGAGTCAAAAATGGAGCAAAAAGAGTCAAATCACCAAGTTCCCAAGTCTAGAGCACCAAATCTACATTTCTCGCTAAAGACCAAACCGGAGCATCCGAAGTACGACCGCATATTCATGCCTTCCCGACGTCCAAAAGTCATGTTTCTTATATGGAAAGATAGATATTTGAGTCATGACCCGCGGCGAAGTGGAAAGAGGTCATTTGGATCACTCGTTGGACCGGAACTTATTTTCTACCAAGACATGTCCGACGAGCGCCTAAGTAGAGCCCATGGAGACTTTGATGGATCAAGAGGCCCG
>CACVBM020001552.1:19682-32483 GCA_902728155.2 Microthlaspi erraticum
CGGCCCATTCAAGAACTTGGAGAGCAAGCTCAAGCGGCTAAAGAGAAATGGAAACTTTCCTCTTCTGCGCGCGCTCAACTTTGCCGACCTAGACCCGCTCTCTACCTATATATACTTGCTTTTAGCCTCTTGTAATAAGAATCACCAGCCGCATAACAAGAAACACTTATTCAATAAAGTTCGGAGCCACTTAGGTGGTCTCCTTCTTCTTTCTTTTCTTCTTTTGCATTTGTATATAGCTTGCATGTTTCAATTTATATAGTCTAGAAGTAGAGATTTCTCCCTAAGGGTGAGGCGTGGTTTAGTCCATATTCCGCCGCCTCTCTCTCTAAGGATTCATGAGACTTCATCTACTATCTAAGACTCATTGTTGAATTATGGATCCTTCCAATGAGGACGTGATATAATGGCCATCGAAAATCGATTGTTAAAAGGGGAAACCCTATGGTTCTCCATCTTTATTTATGCTTAATGCCTGTTGCTAGAGTAGCTAACTAGTGACTTGATTTTAGGTTGATATACTCTCCAAAAGCTTGTTATATCTCCGGATATAGTATTTGATGGGCAAATCGTTTTAGGCTACGAAAGTAGACCTAAAGAGTTTTGTGAACAATCATTACTTGGATGTAATGCATGTCTCACTCTACAATGACCAACGAAAGCTGAGCCCATTGGTTTAAGAGACATAGGGGATTGGAACCACGAAAGTGGAATAATCCTTCCTTAGTGTTTTGAGTTCAAAAGAATCGGATTTTAACAAACTTTTCAATCGACTTGGCTCATGTTTTCAAAAGAGTTTTCAATAGTTCAATAATGTTGCTTGTATAGAATTGCATTGTTATTTTCTTTTGCGTGTTCTCAACAAACACAACCCCTTGCATATTTTGATTTAGCTTAGTCATTTAAACTCTATGATTATGTAATGTGTGAAATCCAATCCCTTGTGGTTCGACCCCTAAATACTACAATTATATGTTGTGCACTTGCAACACTAGTTGTCTTAGGGAATTATTACTTGTACTCATCCCATAAGATGCAGCGCAATCAAAGAACTCCCCATGTTCCAAGAGCACTACAATGCTCTCTTCTCCATGGAATTTGTGGAGACCAAGTATCCACAAGATGACACAATGAGGGCGCTTGAGATCTTTGAGGATGTGGAGTTGGTACTCAAGAACATGCAATTGGCAAAGTTCTTCTCTCACCGCATGGAGTCCTACAAGGAGCTCACTTGTGAGTTTTTGGCATCGATGAGGTATCACCAATTCGATGCGCTCGATCGAGCTGAGTTGGACCAAGGCTGGGGATGGATTACTTTCTTGGCAAAGGGAGAGAGGAAGATGGTAACCTTCAGACAGCTAGAGATACTCTTTGGCTTCACTTATGGAGAAGGAAACCTATGGAATATCAAGGAAGATGAACTCCAAAGAGTATGGGCTACAATCGTTGAAGAGGGATACTCTTCTTCAAGGTCAAAGGCTGCCCAAATCAGGAGCCCAGTGCTGAGATATGTCCACAAAGCTCTTGCCAACACCTTCTTTGCAAGGAAAGCCACTGGTACAATCAATGAAGGAGAAGTCAAGCTCCTTGACATGGGAATTAAGCCCATCATCTCACGCACAAGAGATGGGAAGAAGATCAGAGGAGATAGGGCACACGCAGGAAACCTCATGCCTCTCCTTGAGCAGCTGCTCTCCTACAAGGTCACGGCCTACAACACTCGGTTTCAAACGGGAAGGAAACTTAGTGTTGGAGGAGTCATCACGCCAATCCTTTGTGCGGCTGGGGTCCAACTGAACAAGAGGATGTCAACTCCAGCTGGATGGATGGACATCAAGTTTTGCAAGACAAACCTCCTCATAGAACACAAGGAGTTGGATGGGAGGTACCAATTCAAGTTCACACATCCACTGGCTGGCCCTTCCAAGCTTCTCCTGCCCAACCCAGAGCTCACCACAGTTGTCAGGGGTGAGAACATCGACTTCAGACCCCCAGTGTACACGCTAGTTGAGCATGAGGATGAGTTGCGAGAAGAGGAGCCTGAACTCGATCGAGCAGAGGATCGAGCTGAGGTTCGAGCTGAGGATCAAGTTCAGGAGAATGAAGATCTGGGTGAGCCTGAGTGTTACTATTTTGAAGAATATGAAGCTCCAAGGATGAACCCCTCTGTTGTGGCTGCTTACAAGAGGATTAGACTTCTTCAAAAGTTCAACAAATGGCAAGGGAAGGCCATTGAAAAGATGCAAAAGTCCATGGACAAGATGGTGAGCAAGATCAAGAGTTTGGAGAAGAAAGTTTCTGGTTCTTCATCCAAGAAGAAGAAGGCAACCATGGCCCCCACATTCCCAAGGAGTAGATCTCTCCTCACCACTCCAAGGAGGCTTCCTGCCCAAGAGCCTCACAGAGCCTCATCATTTGAGCCAAGGGAAGGAGAAGACAACTCGCAGAGAAGGAGGAAGAGTTCCAAGGCTCGACGCTCTAACTCGACCACATGACTCGATCAAGTCCAAATAGAGGAAACTCAACTCGATCGAGCTGATGCTCGAGTCGGTCTTGAGGAGTCGGAATTCGAGAATCTTGGGTTCGAGTACGATCCGACACCTTACCAGGAGTATCCCCAGAGCAGGTGGAACCCATACGGCCAGTTCGAGCTAGCCAGGCTCCACCAAGGCCAAGGGAGCCACACACACTTCAACGATGAAGAGGAAGAAGACGAGCTGCAAGCTCGATCGAGCGGCGTGAACCCGGTCGAGTGGAGTGTCCCTGACGGCCGTCTACCCTCTCCTGACCACGACCTTGCCTCCCAAATCTTTGGGGGGCACTGAGGTATCAAACACCCACCATTATATCATTTTCTTGATTTTGTTTTTTCTTGGTTTTGCCCTCTTTGAATCTTTCACTAAATTTCTCTCACACAAGGGACTGTGTGATTTAAGTTTGGGGGAGGGTTCAAGAGATGATTTCACCTTGTTTTCTTTGTTCTTAGTTTTACATTCATCCTTTTGCATAGAAAAACCAAAAAAATCATAAAATTTTCAAAAACTCCAAAACTATTTTGTGGTGACCTCCTTGGATAGACTTGTTGTGGCTTGGATTGATATTGGCCTCCTTGGTACGCTCCTTGATTAGGGTAGACTTGATCGCTTGGATTCTACACATTGTTGCTCCGGTATGATAGGTTTGGATGAGCTCGGAATGCTTGATTGAATCCTCTATTCCCATAGTTTCCTCCAATATAGTTGACCTCCTCTATGTTCTCTTCAGTGGCATCTCCCATGAAGTCCATAAGAGTGTCTTCATTTGTGGCTAGGGCATCTTCAATGGCGTGAACTCCTTGCCGGCTTTTAAGTAGTTGTGAGACCATGTTCTTTAGCTCCGAGATTTGAGCTGATTCTGATGAGCTCGTGGTCTTCACGCTTCTATTGTAGTCAGGGCATGCATTGGCATCACTAGTGATATACCTCTAATTTACCCACTTTTTATACTGTTTTAGCATTGTTTTCTAATGGTTTTTGGCAGGTTTTCTATCTAAAAAGGTAGTTTTACTGTGTTTATAGTGTCTAGAGTCTAAACAGGTGAAATGATGCATTTTGGAGCAAAACCATAGGATTTGCACTTCAAGCAGCTCCATGCACAAGCACCAACTTTAAGAGGGCCCAGAAAAAGATCTACTCAATGGATTTCATCAAGACCAGTTCCCTGCGTGCTCTGATTGAGTTAACTTTCCAACGCAATTGGAATGGCATCATTTGGATGAGTAGAAAAGGAGTTATAGCCAAAAGAGTGAAGACTGCTCCAGACGGCTCTATCGAGAAAGCGCCCAACCGCGCAGTCCGGCTGGCCGAGGAACGAATGTTCCGCGCTCGGCCAAATCTCCGTCCGACTGAAGTCTCGGCCAAAGTCCAAACCGACGGCCGATCACGCACACGACCCGGGAAACATTGTCCCGCGGTCGGCCAAGCCACGACCCACGCCACGACCACGCCGCGCGAGCCGGGAAACAAGCCTCGCGGCCGCGCAACCCTCGCGTACCACGGCCGATGCATCCGTCCGAGCCGGGAAAGAACGTCCCACGTCCGGCCGAGAACATCGGCCAAGTCTCAATCCGTCGACCACGCGGCCGACCGCGAAACCGTCCGACCCCGACCGTTCCGACTCGCCACGACCGATGTCCGGCCGATCGTCCCGACGACCGTCCCAACGCCGCGGTCGACCCGAAGCCCTTTTGAAGCCCAAACTTATGTTTTCAAGCCCGGCTTAACCCTAGCCGCCTCTAGAAAGACCTAGCACTATATATATATTTTTAGCCTCTTGAGAAAGAGAGCCGCCCTTGTATTTCGATTTCCTACTCTAAGTTTTATTGCAATCATGTTTTCTTCATCTCTATGTGTGTTTGCTTTGATCATGTCTGAGTAATCCACTAGTTAGGTTGCTAGGGTTACTATTCAATGAGTTGCTTGCATGATCTTTGATTTCAATGATTAGCTAGGGATTATATTAGAGTCTTTGTCTCGTCTTGTGCACTTAACTAATGCTGATTGCTTTACCGCGCATCTAGTAATCCGATCTTAGGTTGATTTGAGCCTCGACAGTGCTGTATCATTCGCCGGACATATTCTTTGACAAGCTAGGTTTCTTAGACTGCGAAAGTTGATCTATCTATATCTAGTGAACTGTATCAGAACCTATTCATTCTAATGCTTGATCTAATCACCTAGGGACATACCAAAAGTTTAGCGACTAGGTAGATTAGCAAAGGAGCCGGAGCCTCGAAAGTGGAATGGTTTTATATTCGTGATCTGTGTTCTAGATGGTTCTTAATATCCCAATATCCCTAATCAATTAATCTATCATTGTTTCATTGATCATTGCTTGCTTCTCTGCGATAGCCCCTATGACCTAGCGCTTTTCCTTTATTGTTTACAACCTCGTTTACTTGCTAGTTCGGTTCACCATTACAACCTCAATCATACTTTTGTTTTAGCTTGATCCAAAATCCATAGTTTCAAAGTGTACTCAATAGCCAGTCCTTGTGTTCGATACCCATACTTCCGCGATCTGTGCACTTGCAGAGGTCTAGGAGTTTGGTAAAACCTGACTCACATCAAGTTTTTGGCGCCGTTGCCGGGGACTGCAGCAGTACCTTTGGAACTCGACTAGGATCTAGTCTAGAACCTTTTCCTTTTTTTTGCTCTTTTGCTTTTGAATTTTTAGTTTTTGATTTCTTTTCTTTGATTTTTGCTTTTGTTTTTGTTTTTCCCTTTTGATTTAACTTGTTTCCAAGACTCTTTTCAGGTGCATGACTAGGAGGTCCAACAAGGACAACCTAGTTGAACATCCAGAGATAGACAAGCTTGAGAAGCAACTTAGGAAGCAGAAAGCCCAAGAGATGGCCGACGAAGCAGCTCGCGCTCACGCCGCTGAAGTGGCGCGCGCTCAAGAAGAAGGAAGAGATCCACCTCCTCCTCCTCCTAATCCACAAGATCCTGCTGGAGATGTGAATGCACACCTCAAGCTGGAGCACCTACAATCGGAGACTATGACTCTGCCGATGCTTTCTTCATGGATAGAAACCCTATCCATCCACCACCACCTGCAAGGAATGACTATGAGATCAAGCCTCAGATCATAGCATTGGTTAGACAGAACCAATTCAATGGCCTTCCAGCTGAGCATCCCTCTTGATCACATAGAAAACTTTGAAGAAATTTGCAGCACTACAAGATCCAATGGAGTCTCTGCTGACTACTTAAGTGCAAGCTCTTTTCATTCTCTCTTGGCGACAAAGCTTCAAGATGGTTGAAGTCTCTGCCAGCTCACTCCATCACCACTTGGGATGAGTACAAGGCTGCTTTCATCAACCACTTCTACACCAAACAGAGATCAATTTCTGTGAGGAACAAGATCTCCACTTTCGCCAAGGCAATGAATCTTTCTATGAGGCGCTAGATCGATTCAAGGAGTACATTAGGGACTGCCCTAATCATGGTTTCAATGAGGGAAACCTATGGAACATCTTCTATCGTGGCATAGACCACAAGTACAAGCTTTCATTGGACACTGCAAGCAATGGAAACTTCATGACCAAGACTGTTGATGAAGCTAAGGTTCTTATTGAGAATCTTGCAGCTAGTGATTGTAACAACTGTCCTGATTATGATCGCTCAAGCCGCACCACTACTAGCTCCCCTGATTCTTTTCAAATGACTGAACTCAAGAACATGATGGCTCAAGTTCTTAAGGGACAGCTCAAGCATATCAATGCAATAGAAGGGATGAGTGATGCTAATGAAGACCCATCAAGAGAATGCATGGGAGATTCTCTAATGAAGCCAATGAAGAAGATGTGAACTACATTGGAAACTATGGGAACAAGGGATACAATCCAAGCTATCGCCCAAACCCAACATGTCTTATAGAAACCCCAATGTGGAGAATCCTCAAGACCAAGTGTATCCTCCAAGGTATCCACAACAACAAAGACCTCCTTACCAATCTCAAGGAAGTCAATTTCAGCCAAGGCAAGGATATGAGCAGAGATCATCATATCCGCCCAAGGAGCCATATGCTTCTTCACCAAATCAAGCTCCTCCAAACCAACAAGGTGGAAGATTTGAAGGAATCCTCCAACAGATCATGGATGGCCAGAAGAGAAACACTAAAGAGATGTATGAGAAGATGGACACTTTGTTCAGCAATCTCAACACCAAGTATGATGCTGTTGCCACTCATGTGAAGAAACTAGAGACTCAAGTCACTCAAACTATGGAAGCTGTTAAGAGACAGGAAGCTGAATCCAAGAAGTCCTTTTGCAACTCAGCTGCCATAGAAGAAAGATTTGAAGACCAAGTTCCAGAATGGATGCTTTCAAAACCTACTGTTGATTGCATGATTTGGCCTGAAGAGTGATGATAGGATTTGTGTGTGGATGTGAAAGATATGAAATGAGATGTGGTGGAATGCAACAGTGGTATATATGAGGTGGTAAGATGCAAACACAAACACAGTCAACAATTCCCTTTAACCATGATAGTCATGTATAGCATAAGGGTTATCAATCCAAAATGGGAAATTGTCACTCTATGAGAATATGAAACAACCAGGAAGTCAAGCAAGCAGTAATAGATTTGGGGTAACACTAACAACCTAAAAAATGAAATGCAATGCAATAAAGTAAAAAAGCAGTAAGCAACAGCTCGACCAAGGACTCGAGTCGAGTTGGAACAGAGTACCGAGCTCGATCGAGTTTAGGGTCGAGTTGAGAAAAAGCAATAAAGGCAGCGACTTTAACAAGCTAATGCGAGAATTAGGGTTCAAGACAGGGTTTTGCAATCAGGGAAGCTACACTTAATCAATCTAAAGGTTCTCTTGATATTGGGCTTCTCAATGCCTAGCTAACCCTTTCCCAAGGTGAAAGCTATCAACCAAGGAATGATCTCAGAAACAGGGGGTTAGCCAGTGAGAATCAAACCTTGGAGGCCATAGGATCATTGCCCAAACTAATCCATCCAACCCCTTAGACCTCCATTTCTAGAGCAAGAGATATTGGAGCTCTTAGTGGATTTTTCCAGCGATTTCCATCACTTCCATGTGGAGAATCGCCTAATGGACATACAAGCCAGGGGTAGTGGTCATGTAGCCTTAAGATTTATCCAAAAGAGAGAGAATCTAGATTAAGACCATAAGCAAGAAGGATTAAGCATATGAAACCCTAATCTATCCCATCTCAAACCCTAATGGGTAACTACTCACTACACATGAATGTAAACACAAGCAAATGCAATAAAAGAGACATCATAAGAAAGAGGAGATGAAATAAACAACTTTTATTGAAATAAGCAAGTGCAAATACAAAGAGATTATCCAGGATCTAGGATTCAAGAAGCAAGAGCTTCAAGAACACAAAGATGGGATTAGAGCTCTAAAAAGTAAAAGACAATAATTAAAAGAAACTAAAACAAAAGTAATCTAAAGCTTGGTGGTTTTTTCGTGGCTTAGAGCCTTTAAATACAAGAGGATTAGGTTTAGGGTCAAAGGAAAGTCAAGGGGGAAGCAACATTTTTCGGGTTTGACTTTGACTTCCAGCTCGATCGAGTTGAAGCTTGGCCGGTCGAGTTGAGGAACTCGACCGGTTGGTCGAGTAGATGGTCGAGCTGGTCTTCAAGATGGCTTCCTCCTTCTTCCTTTGCGTATCCAGTTGAGCTGCGTCCATGCGCCAAGTCCCTCCATGCTCCTCACGTCCCATATGCTCCAGAATGCTCCAAAAGACCTATTTCAAAGGACCAAACATGCATATGTATGCAAATGCAACCTAAAACTACTATGAATGCATAAGAAGAGAAAAGGAACAAGATATGATGCTAATGGATGCTAAAACTATGCAAAAGATGCATAAAAGATGTACTAAAACTATGTAAAATGCAAGTACATCAACACCCCCAAACTTGACCTTTGCTTGCCCTCAAGCAAACAAATAGAACAAGAAAGAGATGAGGTTTGAAAACAAGTTGATTCAACACTTAAAAACATGTCCTCAAAAGCGATTTGCTAAATGTCCAACTTAGAGATTCTAGAATGCAACAAGGTGAGAGATATTCATTAAGATTTAACCATGCTTATCAACATCAATCCCACTTCACAGTCACTCAAACAATGCATTCAAATCAGCAAATCCCTTTAACATTCATTAAGCAAAAACAGTGAACCAAGCAAGATCAATCAACTCATTTGGTTTCAAGGGTTTATGGGTTAAGAGACAAAGAGGGTCTCTTTTGTATGGTGGTTTAGTAACAGGGATCTCTCAAGAAAGTGGCTTTGCTTTGGCAGAAGGCTAAGTGTTAGAACCAAAGATGATGCAAGAACAGCAGCTCGAGCCGCCTAATCCTAACTCGATCGAGTTCAACACTTAGAGCTTTTTAGAACAAAATCCTAACTACCCTTTTTGGCATTTCGCCTTTGAAACTGAGGAGCTTTGCTCACTTTTCTTTTAAGAACTTCCTAGGGAGAGGCTTCTTGAGGTAACATCTAGCGGTTTGGGATTTTCTAAACACTTAGGGAACTTTTCTTTTCTTTTTGACACTTGAGGCTTTGCCTTCTTTTCATTCTACTTAGAACCCTTTTTACTTCCTTTTTTAACTTCCCAAACCTTTACTAGACCCTTTTTAACACTGCCAACTCCCTGGACTTAACTAAACTCTTTTTCCTTTGGATTTTCCCAACTTTTACCACTTTTCTGGTTTTTACACCCAACTCGATCGAGCTCGAGTTGGCACCCCCAAACTTAGCCTGAAAACAATCCCAAGAGAACTAGACAACTAGAACTACTGCCCCTGCCGGTTTAAACACAACACCTTATGCTAAGCAAAGCCAAGAAAGGTTCTCACATTCGCACAAGAGATAATATGGGGTTTGAAATGAAAAAGGCTTAGGTTTAAGGTGTGGTAACTGTCTCAAAGATGAGATCAGCTATCTGGACAAGCAAGAGGGATATGAAAATGGTAAAGAATGTCCAGATATGTATGTGGTAGCCATGAGTTGAAATCAAATGCAAGCATTGGTAATTAAAGATCAAGTTATGGTTCAAATAGATAGGGAAATGCATCAAATCACAGCAATGGTTGAATGAGATGTGCATGCAGTGATATGATCAAGATAAACATGGTTCTTGCTGCTCAATCAATCTCACCCTAATGCACAAAAGAATCTAAAAACAGGGCACTCAAGAAATCGCAAATGATGAACAAGTTTTCAAAGTCAAATCAACAATGCAAGTGAAAGATGCAATCCTAAACAAGTCTAACAAATATGAATGCAAAAAGATGAAAATATTTTTGGATTTTTTGAAAATTTTATGATTTTTTTGGTTTTTCTATGCAAAAGATGAATGAAAAACTAAGAACAAAGAAAACAAGGTTAAATCATCTCTTGAACCCTCCCCCAAACTTAAATCACACAGTCCCTTGTGTGAGAGAAATTTAGTGAAAGATTCAAGAGGGCAAAACCAAGAAAAACAAAAAAAATGCAAGAAAATATGAAATGGTATATACAAGGGTTGGTGTTTGATACCTCAGTGCCCCCAAAGAACTGGGAGGCAAGGTCGTGGTCTGGAGATGGTAGACGGCCATCAGGAGCACTCCACTCGACTGGGTTCCTCACTCGATCGAGCTTGCGGCTCCTCTTCTTCCTCTTCTTCATCAAAGTGTGTGTGGCTCCTTGGCCTTGGTGGAGCATTGGCTAGCTCGTACTGTCCATAGGGGTTCCATCTACTCCGAGGGTCCTGGTAAGGCGTTGGATCGTACTCAAATCCCGGATCTCAAACTGGGGCTCCTCCAGGTCAACTCGACCCTCAGCTCGATCGAGTTGAGTTTCCTCTGTTTGGACTCGATCGAGTCCGGTGGTCGAGCTGGAGCGTCTGGCCTTGGAAGTCTTCCTCCTTCTCTGCGTGTTGTCTTCTCCTTCCCTTGGCTCGAAAGAAGAGGCTCTGTGAGGCTCTTGGGCAGGGAGCCTCCTTGGGTGGTGAGGAAGTGATCTACTCCTAGGAATGTGGGAGCCTTGGACTTCTTCTTCTTGCTTGAAGAACCAGAAACCTTCTTCTCCAAACTTTTGATCTTGCTCACCATCTTGTCCATGGACTTTTGCATCTTCTCAATGGCTTTCCCTTGCCATTTGTTGAACTTTTGGAGAAGTCCAATCCTCTTGTGGGCAGCCACAACAGAGGGGTTCATCCTTGGAGCCTCATACTCCTCAAAGTAATAGCACTCAGGCTCACCCAAATCCGCACTCTCCTGGACTCGATCCTCAGCTTGAGCTCAGCTCGATCCTCAGCTCGATCGAGCTCAGGCTCCTCTTCTCGCAAATCTTCATGCCCAACTAATGTGTACACAGGGGGTCTGAAGTCAATGTTCTCACCCCTGACTACTGTGGTGAGCTCAGGGTTGGGCAGGAGAAGCTTGGAAGGGCCAGCCAATGGATGTGTGAACTTGAATTGGAACTCCCATCCAACTCCTTGTGCTCAATGAGGAGGTTGGTCTTGCAAAACTTGATGTCCATCCAACCTGGTTCAGTGGCCTTCTCTTGTCAGTTGGGTTCACTCCAGCTGCACACAAGATAGGAGTGATGAGCCCTCCAACACTTAGGCTCTTCCCTTGTTGATATCGAGTGTTGTAGGCTGTGGTCTTGTAGGTGGGAGATGATCAAGGAAAGGCATCAAGTTTCCTGTGTTGGCTTCTCCTTGATCTCTCCATCAGCTTGTGCCAAATTGGAGCTTTTCCTTGAATTCCACTCATGTCTCCATAGTGAACTTGAGTTCCCCCTAATGGTCCCATTCTCTTCCTCCTTGCAAAGAACGTGATCCATCCCAACCTTGGTCCAAGTACTCTCTCCTCATCGTACAAGTGGTACCTCATTGAAGCCAAGAACTCACAAGTGAGCTCTTTGTAGGATTCCATGTGATGAGACAAAAACCTTCCCAAGTGCATGTTCTTGAGAACTAGCTCCACATCTTCAAAGATTCCAAGGGCCTTCATTGTGTCAACATGTGGGTACTTGGTCTCCACAAAGTCCATGGAGAAGAGAGCATTGTAGTGCTCTTGGTACATAGGGAGTTCTTCTTCCTCCTCTTGTGGCTCAACCTCCTCCATAGGTTCACCTTGGTTACTCTCTTGCTCACTCTCATCAACCAACTGATTCACCTCTTCTCTTTCCTCTTCACTCTCACACTCATCACTTCCTTCTTCACTTGGATAGCCATTACCCTCCTCTTGAACAAGGTTCACTCCAATCTCAAACTCCCCTTGCTCACTCTCACTACTAATGGGGTCATTCCTCTTCTTGGTCCTCCTTTCCTCCCTCAATCTCTCGATCTCAGACTCTTCCTCAGAGTATACATACTCCTCTGCATCAGACTCTTCCATCCTTTGAGTCATTGCCGCCAAATCGGCTTGCATTTTAAGCCTTCTCTCCCTTGCATTGCTTGATTCACCCTCAACCATTCTCCTCTGTGAAGCGCGACTTCCCTCACTGTTTGTCATCTCTGTTACACTGTTTCTTCACTAAAGTACCTGAAATGCATCAAAGATTACAAAGAATTAGAGTTGCAATGATCGGTTTGGTCAACTCGACACTCAGCTCGATCGAGTCAAAAAACTCGAGTGACAAACTCGATCGAGCTAAGCGAAAACAGAGTATAACCGAACCTAATCCGAATATTAAGAGCTGGAAAGGATGCTTAATAATCAAATTGAACCACGAACAACAAGTTAATGGAACAATAAGCAATTCTAGTGAGACCTTAAGCATCTTAAGCAATACCAAACTCAAATTCAATGTTTCAAGCACATGCAACAAGTTCTAATAGTGAAACAGAGGTGAGGTGAGGCAAATTCACAATGGTATAAACAGGAGAATGATATGAAAGCAATTAATCTACAAGGGGCTGATGTACTTGCATTTTACATAGTTTTAGCACATCTTTTATGCATCTTTTGCATAGTTTTAGCTTCCATTTGTATCATATCTTGTTCCTTTTCTCTTCTTATGCATTCACCTTGTTGCATTTTAGAATCTCTAAGTTGGACATTTAGCAAATCGTTTTTGAGGACATGTTTTTAAGTGTTAAATCAGCTTGTTTTCAAACCTCATCCCTTCTTGTTCTGTTTGTTTGCTTGAGGGCAAGCAAAGTTCAAGTTTGGGGGTGTTGATGTACTTGCATTTTACATAGTTTTAGCACATCTTTTATGCATCTTTTGCATAGTTTTAGCTTCCATTTGTATCATATCTTGTTCCTTTTCTCTTCTTATGCAC
>CACVBM020001553.1:0-32438 GCA_902728155.2 Microthlaspi erraticum
TATTTTATAAACATACACATACATAAACGGTTTGACTAAGAATAGGGCATCGCCGAACTCTTGTTCATAACTCTCAACCATAAAATAACATTAGAAACTTGTTTTGGAAATGCGTGTGTGTGTTTTTTCGATGTTTCCCACCTAAACCTTAAAATATCTTTAGACCGACGTGATGCATTTTATTAGCCCAACGGTAATGATCTACTTATTTTGTTGACAACATAAAAGAGAGAGACTGAAACCTTTTTTCTATGCAAAAAAAATCGTAATCGTGAGTGTAATAAGATGTTACACTGTCCAAATTTCAAAATCGTCATCATACAAGTCGAAGTAACCAACATTTTGACATGTTAAGGATAAAGTATTCAAGGGATTCATCTATCATACGTTTTACAACTCTGCGGAATATATGGGTACAATGCCAAATGTTAAAAGAGAAGATAGGCTACCAAATTACCAGGTGAAGTATTGAGATTTTCTAAACGTTTTAGGTGAAGTATTGATCAGGTGCTTAATAACTTGTTTAAAAGACATTGATTACCTCGAGATTACAAATCATAAAGTCCTTTCTAAAAAAGACTAAGAGAGCATTTGTGGTTTTAGGTGTCGACAACAACCGAAGCTTCTTGGTGGGGAATTGGGTTAGAATTAGATGAGATTGATTAGAGTTGGCAAAGCAAAAAACAAATTAAAGATCATTAACTGAATTTAATTTAAGAGACTGGATACAATTTAGGGGACATATTGTCTAATAGGACCACTACAATTGATATGGGGGATTGGTGCTATCATAATTAACAAAGCACTTCTTAGTTAGTGTTAGGTAAACATGTTTATTATATGTAATTTTAATGCGTGGTCCATTTCTACATTAATATATTTATAGATGATGATTTCGATGATTTGCTTCTCTGACAGACAATCATAACATCCATTCCTGCTATGTTCTTCATATTGTTTTCTGATTTATTTGTTTTGTCAACAGTATTATATTTTCTTTATTTATTCCCCTTACAAAATCAATTTTCTATAGTAAAAATAAATGTTGACTTTATCATTTACGATACCTTTTGGCTTTCATAGAGATGCTAAAGAAAAAATTGTAGTTGACATTAAGTTGCAACTATACACACAATTCACAGAAATGTGAGAAAATGTCTTTGTAAGGTCTAAATTTCAATTATAAAAATACAACACTCATATTCAAATAGTTTTAAATCGTAATAAATTTATGGTTTGCATTTATACGGTAACTAAATTTAGCTTTTTCTTCCACATAAACTAGACATACAATTCGTAACGAGCCAAATAAACTTTATTATGTAATGTATTATATACCAATTCAAATTCAAACTTTTAAGATTTTCAGTAAGTGTGTTGTGTGAATGAAAGTCAGCCCCTTGGATGCGCCGCACGCATTTCATTTTGTAATTGTAGGTTCAGTGACAGATTTTGTCAATAACAGGTTTCGTCATTTAGCTGAGAAAACATGTTTTGGATTAGCGATATATTGCTAAGAAAAATGTCGTTGCACCAGCTAGCAAGTCAGCAACTACGAAACAACTGTGTTTTAGTCCTTAGTCGTTGGTCGCGGTCACTAGTGATTACAAAACAAATATGGATGTTAAACATGTTTACTAAGGATAGCATGTGAACATCGAATGTTTTGTTGTCTTTTTATGCGTCTCTAGTCAAAAGGGAAAGAAAAAAAAAACATCTCATTTCTTTTTGTCTACATAAGTTACAAGCTTATCTTAGTTCTTCATCATTCTAAGCGCCAAAGCCTGAAGCTCACCTAACTCGCTATTACAGTAACTCACTGATCTCTTCTTATTTGGATAACCTTCGTGACACCCTAGACCGCCTTGACCGTATACGCCTCCTCCGGTTTGATGAGTCTCTCGCACGTTAGCATTGGTGGTGACGTCACTGCTGGTGTTGCTGAAAGATTCATCTAACGAGCTCTGTGGTGAGACCGGGTGATTAGGGTTTACGTGACCGTAGTAGGGATGATGATGATGGTTATACGGTGTTGAGTACGCACTACCCATTGGAGAGCCACTAGATTGTTGCCACGTCATGAATTGATGAATATTCTCCGAGCTGTTTCTTAGATCTCCGGCGGCTGACGTGTGGTTGTGACCTGCGATCTGTGCCTTCATTTGCATGACTTGTGCTTGCAAGTAAGCCACCTTTGAACAAACGCATCAAACGCTAAGTTAAACAAGATTAATTCAATTATGTTCAATGTTGAAAACCCGTAGACGAACTAGTAAAGATCCTTCCTCTTTTTATGAAGATGTATGCTTTATAGTCTATATTATTTTCATTGAGCTTGATGTTTTGTGCCAAAAGGAGAATTTTGTTTGCAAATTTGCATGGTATTTCTAACCATAAATTCATACTTTCGATCAGTTTCAGTTTCACTTGGTTAAGATTTTTTCACAAAAATAAAATAAAAAACAATTAAAATTTCTAATATATAATTTACATAATAGTTCACTTTCCAAGCATAATAAATGAATCATAAAAGATAAATTTATTTTTCTAAGCGTTTTACTAATACGAACAAAATTTCAAAAAGATACACTCTTTTTGAAACGGAAAGAGTAAGTGTCGTTTACTCTAAGTTTTGGAGAATTCGAAAATGCCAAACGCAAAAAGAATATGCCATGACAAGATTTTGTTGAAAATTTGACTACGGATCCTTGTAACGTATCCTAAAGAAAACTCAAAATATAAAATTTACGAGTCATATAATTGTGAAAGTTTCACAACATACAAAATTTAGTTGATACTAATATGAACAAAATTTTGAAAACATACATCTTTCTTTTTGAAACGGAAAGAGTAATTATAGTCGTTTACTCTAAATTTTGGCGATTCGAAAATGCCAAACGCAAAAAAAAAAAAGAAAAGGTCATGACAAGAATTTGTTGAAAAACTGATACTTGTAATGTTTCCTAAAAAAGTCCCCAAAATATATAATTAACGTTTCATATGGTTGTGAAAATTTCACAACATACAGAAGAAAAAAAAAACTAATGTGAAACGAAAGTTGTGATGGGGAAGTTAGTATTAACCAATTCCCCAAGAATTTATCGGAAAAAAATAATACCATGCAGATAAAGTAACATAATATCAATCACCCACAATATAAATTTTGCAGCGCCTAAATACTGATGAATCAAAAGCGATTGCTAGGTTTGTTTACCTGTTGTTGGAGGGCAAAGATGTGAGAGACACAACCATAAACAGGGTCATGAAGACGAGCCTGAGCTTCGTAGGCTATTGTGACAACAGCTTCACATCGATCATGGATTGGGACATTGAGCAAGAGCTTAGAAACGTTGCTTGCTCCAAACACCCTGTGAATAGCTGCGAATCTAGCTGCTCCTTGCTCGGACGAGAAGTACGGTGCGAATATACAATCCGATGCACACTTCCTCCTCAGGAACTTGCATGCGCCGCATGGTGAACCTGTTCCTGCTGCGGTGCCGTTACCGGAAGATGCCATCGATGAAAAAGAAAAGTGATGAATATAATTTTATGTTTTCGCTACAAAAAGAAAGAAGGGTTCTCTTGTTTATCTGTTTTCTTTTGTCTTTTTTTTTCTTAAGGTTGGATTTGTGAAAAGATGTTGAGAAAAGACTGAAAGAAGTGATGCAGAATTGGGATCGTCGGAGATGTGCACGAGCAAACTAGGAAACGGTGATGGATGAAAAAGAAAAGAGAAAGAAATGATGATGGAGAAGCGTTTGGTGTCTTTGGGTGGATTTTATAAAAGGAACATTATGAGGTGAGAGAAGAGTTCTTTTTTCTTGAGCCGACTTATTTTATATGTTCACGACTCTATGATCATTTTACAATCACAAAAATAGGATAGTGAGTTTAATTAATTTTTTTAGTCTACCATATTGTGTCATCTTTTATATATAAAATTAAATACTCTAACTCTCCATCACTAGAGAGTCTGAGCCATACTTATCGTTTCGTTTATAAATTGTATTATATGAAACAACTGAATTTCTGTATCTTTAAATTTTTTTTTTATGGAGTTTACACTATCTTAAATTTTGCGTTACACAAGGATTCTATGCTTCAGTAAGTAATTAGAGTCGCATGCAAACAAGTTACGTTTGGTAATTATTCTAACCATCAATCATTTCGATTTTTGCCCAACATATCTACTTACTAAATCGGACACCAATATAAACCACAATCGTAAACAATATGAGGCCGGCCTGTAGACTATAATCGAGGTCTCGAGTGTTTGCTTGCAACGTTTTGTATAATTTTTCTGTTAAAGGGCCTTCGCGTTTTGCGTAAATTTTTTACTTTAAATGAATAGTCTAAATTTCACACACATTATCGTCTGTTTGATTTCATTATCGATAAAAGATCGTGTCTGGAAAAATGTGATCTGATTGACTAATTTGCAAATGCGTGCGAGACCCTCGTTCTGCTCAAGTTAAAAACTTGTATTCATAGTTTAGGTTTGACTTTGCACTTAGAAAATGTAAAAATTTCAAATTACTAGAGCCATTAGTGATGGAGATCGTTAAAGTGTTTTTGCCGCTCATGTAGTTTAAGACCTTTATGGCTATCAATGAAGTCGTTGTAAGAAAGAAAAAAATATACAGTACATGTGCAAGTGTATAAGAAGATTTCATTGTATAACAAAAAGAACAATCTTCTTACACAATTGATATTAAGTGAGATATTAATGTCCAAATATATCGAGTGAGCCAAAAGGTGTGAATGGTAGACAATGGAGGGTCGCATGCTGTATCCTAAGGAGACAATCAATAATGGAGACTGCAACATGAGACTTCTATTTTATTGGATTACAATCTTTTTTTTTTTATAACAATTATTGGATTTTAATTTAATTAGTCCAACTTCTTTTTCTTTTCATTCGTGGATTTCTACAGGAAAATATTCATATTCTTTAGTAATAAGGTGGTCTTAGGTCTTCTATCACTTTTTCTCGTATTATTTTATACCCGGATACGTTTGCTCCTTGGAGCTTTAAAGCAAACTCAATCGATAATTTATTTTGTTCTATCTTCTTTCTTTCTTTAATATTTTAGCTGAGAAAACGTTTTTTATAAGTTCTTCCGCCGAACGCCGGACATCGGAACTGCTGCTGTTTGTCGTGACGTGGAGGGACCGGGTAAACCGGCTAATGCCGGTAAAGATGTACCGACAAATGCTAATGCCATGAATGTATTTGGAGCCCATTTTGTAGTATAATTGTTAATTACGTAATTATAAGCTATTTAAACTCCTTTATGACAAAACAAAACACTAAAGCTCGTGAGATTGATTGATTGTGCTTGGTCTGCTTAGGTGGCTTAGGAATATTCGGTTACATGGAGTGAGTGTGTAGCTGGTACAGACTATGATTGAAATCACCTGAGGAGATTATCAGAATTTAATAATGTGTTATATATGTACTTACGGATTTCGTACACGAGAGATCGTGCTAAGCAAAATAGGATAGTGTGTGCATGTGACTCTCACTTAGCGCTCGTGTGCGTAATATTACTTGGATATGATTATAGTAGGTAACTTTGCTACAGTATTTCCTATTAATCAAGCGGAAAATGAAAAACAAAACACGTTGGTGTGTCATTCTGATGTAGACTGGCATAATCTTTTCAATTTTTTTTCTTTTTGAGCAAAGATCTTTTCATTTTTCTAAGACGTCATTTGATCAAGTAATTGAGTTATTTTGCGTAAGAACTATGTTTAATCACGGTCATATTTTTTTAATTTTGTTGGATGTTTCGGGATTAACTAGCTTAGCTGATATATATATATTCAAAAGTTTATCGGCTGAAAAAGTATATTTGATTTTGTCAGTTCTTTTAGTCATGCATAATTTATCCCCCAAAGAAGACAAAAAAAGTCAGAACATGCAAGTATGTTACCAGTTAAAACCTTGTAGTTCAATGTAGTCTAAATAAGTACAATATCATTTAGCTTTAATCTAAATCAGTGAAGAAACATGATAAGATTTTCAAGACCACTAAACCAGAACTTCCATCTACATGTCAAATCTGGATCAGAAATAATGGAGTTTTATCCACGAATTAGGTGAGATACTGAGATAATTTCAATTTGCGTTTCTATTTTGGTTGAGATTAACAGATTACTGAAGAATGTTTTTTTTGGGTCTTCTTAGTCCGATGGTACTTAAGACCACTTTTACTGAAGATTGTTTGTTTACATAATAACCAAATAAAAAATACTCACTTGGGACTTGGAGGTCTAGTTTCTCCATCACGTCTGACTTAAGCAAAAATGTCTCTTTGTGTTTAATACTTGCATGCACTTACCATCTGAGACGTTTCTCGATTTTTCCGAATGTTAATAAAATAAAATAAAGTGAAAACGTAGTTCGTCGTTCACAAATTTCAATTTCTGAACTTCCCAATAAATAAAAATGTCTTCACGCAAATACTAATATTTACCATTAGAGGTTGGAGGCAATAAATGAATGAAAAAAACCATTTTATGGTTACAACTTACAACCTACAAAGTACAAACTATAGCTATTAGAAACCACTTACTCTCATTCCCAGTGGCAAGTCTCTCCTCATCTCTCCTTGAATTTTACTCTGGCTGTTATTGCTTATCCGGTTTAATTCTGTATTCTTGTATAAGCTCCATTAATGGGGCAAATAGTTCCAAAGGGATAAGTAGCTTGTAAAGTTTGAGTTTTGGTATAAACCTTAACATTGAGAATTTATCCTGAAGAACAAACTATAAGCCACAAGAGTTTCGACAAAGAAATTAGTCAAGCATTTTCAGCCCTATGTCATTTGATTTCTCTCAGTGTAAGTAATCAAGTCAGGTGGTTGAGGCATGGAGGCAAATATTACGGACTGAAAAGCAAAAATGGGCCGTTAAAGCCCAAATGATTTTGTAAGACAAAAAAAGATGCACCAGCCGGGAATCGAACCCGGGTCTGTACCGTGGCAGGGTACTATTCTACCACTAGACCACTGGTGCTTCGATGAACATAGCTCAATATGATAATTCTTTACTTTATTATAACTAAAAACGTTCACATTTGTACGTCACGCGGTTCGAGATCAATCACCTCAGACAAAATAAAGAGATTCTTCGGTTGGAAAGAACCGGTGAGAAGACATAACTATAAGCATGTGATTTCAAGATGGAGACAGAAGTCAATGTGATTGGACAGTTAACAAACAAATCCTATCAGTTTTACAGTTTTAGCCAAATAATCTGATCGTTTGCTCAAATCAATTCCTCACTATTACTAGAAATCTAGAAGTACTAACTAAATTCTAAAAGACGTCCTGTTATGCATGGTATGTGCGAGAGTATAATTGACAATGAAAGGTGACTGTTGTGAGAAGCATAATAGATTTGAGGGCAAATTTGTAAGAAGAAGAAAAATATCAGGGTGCATGATGAAAAATCTCTTACCTTTCACATCACTCAAACACAAATAAACTCACTGTTATTATTATTCATATAAAGGGGAAGAATTGATCGGGAAGATAGAGATTAGAGAGGAAAGTGATAGATTCTAAAAAGGGAAAGGTGATGATGGGTTTGTATATTAAATTAAAATTGTTGGGAAAGATGGAAGATGTCAGATTAAATTTGCTCATGGGGAAACCACAAACATCCCAAATGTATTGACCAAACATTCCATTTTCTTGTTTCCTTTTCACATCACTTGTTTTCTAATTTTATAATCTTGTCTCCTACACTCTTGGCTCTTGATCTGCCTGTACTCTGTACATTCATAACTAGTATATTACAGTATGCACGTACATATGTATAGTTGATATGGAGTTGTATGGCATAGCCCAAAAAAGCATTGATGTATTTATCACAAGCCATGAAATGGAACACAGTTCAAATTAATGGTTTTATCATGTATATGTATATTTTACTTTCGAATCCCCAAATTGAATGAAGTCATCCTTGAACTACAATACTACATATTTACAACTCACACGTGTATATGTGATGGAAAAATATAATGTGATGATTTTTTTTCCTGACATCTATATTGTGTTTGATTTAATAGTAATAGTTTTGCTATCGATATATATGAGTCATTGAAAGTAGCATATTTAGCTATTTGTCTAGATTTTGATTTACGAACTCCGTTTCAAATATAAAATAAAAGGCACAAGAATTCATCAAATTAATTCACAACTCCTCATTTACTCCCAATTATTCATCAACTATAAACTATTTGTGTTGAAGTAATATAGAGGCATTTATCGCAACGATCATAAGGGAAAACGATTTTTGTTTTATATATCAGACAATTTAACACACACCATGAAGTGCATTCATGACATGCATGAGAATTACACATATATAAAGTTATATATAAAGCTAAGCATTATATGTGATGGTGAGTGTAAAAGATGAAAACATTAACTATTCATGAGTCAATTTTTCATCATCCATCTTTATATGTTTCATAGTACCACTTTGTCGCATGCGTCTATGTCTCATCAACCCATCTCTATAATAATGCAATCTTTATCACTTTTTTCTTTCTTAATACTCACAAACACATGCAACCAACTTTCTCTAATCTTTTATAGCTCCGACTCCACGTAACTCTATATAGATCTATGGATTACAATTTCATATTTTACAAATTACATATGGGATGATTGGAACTGATAGATTTAACACCAATAATAAAGTAACAAAAGAAGAAGAAGCAAATGTTGGTGTTTTTACACATCAATATTTTCATATTGAGTGGAAAAATAAGATAAAAAAACATCCATTTTAAGATGAAACTGGCTCTCTCATTAAGGAATGCAAACATTGTTTGTAATTTTGTATATAATCATAAAGAAATACAGAAAATAGATTATTGAATACATTTTCAATTTTCTTTCTTTACTCTTAGAAAGAAATTGAACATGCTCTTTAGTTTTCTTTTCTGACTTCCATCTACTTAAACTGTAATAATAATACCATTTAATATCACTAGCCTAAATGCAATCACAATAACTTGCTCAGTGCTCAGCTACATATCTTACATATAATTTTGTGATAAAATTGCAAATCAAAGTTACTCAAAGGTAGCCAAGTCGAAGCTCCAAATCAAGAACTTGTGTTGGATTCCTCAAACCCATTGCAAGCTCCAACCCTATGAGACCATCTTTCTGGTTCATCAGATCTCCGCGAGTTATCTCACATTTTGCAGCATGGCCTGAATCCATGGCACTCTTCTTGAGCTCTCTGCAACATACATTGTTCCTCTCTCTTTCCACCATCAAACCTCCATAGCTAGTAGTATTATCCGAAAGATCAAACCGGGTAGAGGAAAAAGGATTTGTTGTGGATCTCTGGTTGGTTAGGGAAGGCTCAAGATGAGTTGGTGTTGTTGAAGATGAAGAGCTAAAACTAGGGTTAGGGTTCGGTATGTGGTGGTGAGGGTCAAAGAGCCAAGAAGGGATCTGTCTGAGTTTTGCTCTGTCTCTTCTGTGAACATTCATGTGGCCTCCGAGTGCTTGAGCAGATCTGAACTCTCTCCTACAGAAGCTGCAAGTGTAGTTCTTGGGAGGCCATGGGATCAGCCCTGCTTCGTAGTTTCTGTAGTGATTCATGATGATTCTGTTGTCACCATTAGTGTCTTCTACTTCTTCTTGAGATCTGTTTCTGCTGCTTAAACTTGCCAAATGCGTCCTCTTCATACTTTCCTACAAATGGTGATGAATGGTAATGAATGATGATGATACGCCCCTGCATGATATATATAAACAATAGATGTTATAAAATATGGAGTGTATATGTTAATCCAGAAGTGAGAGAATAAGAGTTGAAGGATGATGAGAACCGTAGATAGACAGAGAATTTCGCAGAGGACCTAAGGAATATGGAGGAGTTTACTGTGTTGTATGGAGTCAAAGGGAAAGGAAAAAGAAGGTGGTTTTTATCCTTATTCGAGAGTGACTTGCGGTGTACGGACGATCATTTATTAGGGTTTAAGTCTGTTACATGTTTGGTCAGATATATTGGAGAATAATGAATATAGCTAGGCTATGTTCGATTAGGTTTGATGAGTGGAAATAAAAAAAATGAGAGAAAAGAAAGAGACAAAGAAGTAGTTTCATGATTAAGAAACAGAGAGAGAGAGAGAGAGGAATTGAATGGAGGCTCCTTACTCATGATGCTCATGTCTGAAACGTGTCTGCTTGTTACTATAATTGGAAGTTACTTGAGACCAATGTTATTGTGGTATGGGAACTCTGTATTGCATTAATATTCTGTGTCAATATCTTGCAGGAGACTTGCCATTTCATTTTCATCTTATTCCATCTTGGCTCCACAAATCTCTTTACTGTATCTGCACACATGTATACACACACAAACACACAAAATATATGATAAATATGCATGTAGCTAGATATATGTTAACTGCATCAACACACATTTCCACTTCCGGTACTAAGAGATGGTTATGACTTATGAATGATCATCATATGATTCATATTAACATAGAAATTAGAATGGAGTGATCGAGGATCAGAAGAAAGCAAAATTTAGTTGATTTTTGACATTGAGAAGAAACTGTATATATCATTAAAGGAATGAAACAAACAAGGCTTGTGTATGCATTAACGACATAGAAAATGACGTTTTCATGTCCTTAAGGAAACTTACATGTGATGGCACTGAACAAATTAATTAACCAGTGACGCTAACAATTTAATGCGTCACAAACAAATCAAATTCACTTGATAAATGATAGTATTCTTTTTTTCTTTTGGGTAAAAATGGTAATGATTTTTTTTTTTTTCATTTTCCAGCTACAATTAAAGAAACGGAAATCTTCTTCTTTCTCTCTTTTTTTTTTTTTTTTTTTATTCCAGGTTTTCCCCATATTCCATTTTCCAAATCTCAATCAACTGTAAATGGATAATCTCATTTCAAATTTTCCCAAAAACGAGATTAAGAAAAATGAAAAGAATGATGGATATTGTTAAATATACTATGCTAGCAAGAGTAGCCCATTTAATTTTATCAAGAAAGCCCAACAGTAGTAAATATTAGAGCCCACAGGTAAATCCTAAATATTGCGTGTTTTTATGGAAAAATCTTATTTTTATGGAAAATTTCAGGTTATACACTAATTTACTAAACGGCCCCTCCGTTGTTTTGGTAAATATGACATGAAACGGAGCGTTTCATTGAAACGAGAAAAACAAAACTTCGTGTCAAGGCTCCTTCCTTCTTCCTCTTGTTCCCTTCTTCTTCTTCCTCACCCCGATAACTCCTTTTTCTTCATATCCATCCCCATCGGGGCTATCTCAATCACAACCGAAAACTGTGAGTTACTTGAATTGATTTCGTCTTTTGGGTTATAGGCTAGACTCATGTTAGATTTTTTTTCCCGATTTCAAGAGTTGAGTTTGAATTTAGGGTTGAGATTGATGGTTGGGTGTAGAACTGATGCGATTGATGATTTGATTTAGATTTTCTACTTTGTTATTGTCGTGAACTCTTTTCACACAACAGACGGAGGAGTGGGTGACCAAACACCGTCTTGATTTCCTGGGACAATTGCTTTGAATTTTGCGATATAATCTGTTGATTCCTCATCTGAATCTTTCTTCTCTCTGTGGTTAGGCTTTGAGTTGGTTTTGTGAACGGCTTTGATCAGGAAGGGAGATGTCAAACCATCCGAAGATCACATGTGTATCTTCGGCGCATCAGAATCTGGTGGAGAAGCTAATGGATCTTCAGCAGAGTTTCTGCCATCTCCAGGCTGCGAGAAAGGAAGGACGCCTTAACGATCATGCACTCTTGGAAGCCCAAATCTCTCAGAATCTCCGTGAATGGCAACACGAACTCAGCGCTCCTTCTCCGGAATCCTCTCTTCTGGTTCGTACGCCATTACACAAAATAACTTTCAATCCTCTCTTTTAGCTCTGTTTTGATTGTTGAAAATGCTGCAGGGTGGAAGTATAAACCAATTCTCAGAGGAAATAGCTCGTCTCTTGAAACTAAACGACGAGGAAGATGATGCAACTAGTGCGTTAAAGGAACCAAAGCCTGACAACGGCTTCGCGCAAGGCTTGTGCTCTCCAGAAGCCTTGGAATGGCCAGCTGAGACTTTTAGCCAGACTCCTTTCGACGAACATTTCTTGAGTGGCTTCGAGGTGAGCTAGCTACTGTTTCTTGCTCAGATTGATACTGATTATGATGGTCTCTGCTCTATGTCACATTCATCTCTAGATTGCCTCCTCAACTGTGTCTTGGTTTCCATTGCATTTCTTCTTCTACAGATTTTTTGACACCATTGGTTCATGTTTCCAATCTCAGGACGCTGTTAACAACGGCGAAGCACATAGCCAGCAGCAACTCAACCATTGTGGATTTTCAGAGTTTGATCCTACAGCTCCCGGAAACTTTGATATAACTTCTCAGCTGGATTACCATCTCTCAGAAATGCGTCAGGAGTTCGACAACAACAGCCCTTCCGTGAAGCTTGACGTTTCCGAGGAGTTTGAAAACTACGCCGAGTTCACTACTCCATCAAGCATCCGTGTGCCTCCCTCTGCCTTTCTGGGACCAAAGTGCGCACTGTGGGATTGCACAAGGCCTGCTCAGGGCTCTGACTGGTACCTGAACTACTGCAGTGACTACCATGGGAATCTAGCTCTCAGTGAAGGCTCCCCTGGCACAACACCTGTCTTGAGACCAGGAGGCATTAGTCTCAAAGATAATCTACTGATTGATGCTCTTCGTGCAAAGACTCATGATAAGAATGTTGGCATCCCAGTTTGTGAAGGAGCTGTTAACACAAAATGCCCTTGGAACGCAGCAGGTGAGAGAGCATATACACATTGTCCCACTAGAGCCAAGTTTTGCTTCTTAGATTCTAAGTGTTACTACTTGTTTCTTTGCCTTTTTGCAGAGCTGTTTCATCTTGAGCTTGTTGAAGGAGAAACGATAAGGGAATGGCTCTTCTTCGACAAACCGAGAAGAGCGTATGATAGCGGAACCCGAAAGCAAAGATCACTTCCGGATTACAGCGGAAGAGGGTGGCATGAGTCAAGAAAGCAGCTGATGAAAGAACAAGAAGGGCAGAAGAGATCATACTACATGGATCCACAACCTCCTGGTCCATACGAGTGGCATCTCTTTGAATACCAGATCAACGAGTCTGACGTGTGTGCCTTGTATCGGCTTGAGCTCAAACTAACAAACGGAAAGAAGAGTCCAAAGGGAAAAGTTGGGAAAGACCCTCTCGCCGATCTGCAGAAGAAGATGGAGAAGATGGGACAGTTGACACCTGAAGTGGCTTCAGCTGACAAACCTTCTCCTCCAACCAGAGGTCGTACAAAGGCAACCAAAGGAGTTAAGTCAGTAACAACAACCAATCTAACTCAAGACGCAACGATGCCTGCGACTATAGCACCAAGTTATGGCTCGAACGTTCATACAAATGAGCCATCGTCACATCAGTGATTTGGTTTCAGTTATCTGACTTCTTTAATGATGAGATAGGATCATCGTAGTTGGTGTTAATAGGAAAAAGTGCTCGATCTTTGCCCTTTTTTCTTGAGAATCTGATATGGCTTGTAAATTATTAGCTTCCTTCTTTATCTCGTCTAAAACCAAAACCAGTAGGATTTTGTCCAAGCAAAAAAAAAGGGTTGTGTAATTCTCTTCCATCATGTTTCAAATATTCTAAGTGTTTTGACATCTGGTGCTCGTAGACTGGAAACAACTTTTCACATCAAACTCGGAGCTCCGATCTCAAGTTTCAAATCTAAAATGTTCTCTCTCAACTCAAACAAACTTTTCTTCCTCATAAGTTTGGCGATTTTGCTTATTACTTAGGGTGGATCAGTATCACTAATTAACAACGTTGTTTCAAAAATCAAATTTGTAATTTGGGCTCTCAAATGAAAATTGACTTTACTGGGCCGGTCTTTTGAAGTAAACTGGAAATACAAGTACTCAACAGAGAAGTGAGAACTCTTTCCTTCTTTTCTCTCACACTTAAACGGTGAAAGCTAAAACACATCAGAGTCTCTCTCTCTGTACAGGAACAAGAAATGGAAATGATCATCATCGATTCTGATAGCTCAACTGAAACAATCTCAAAATCCGACGAAGAAGCGGTGGAATCCGATGCAAAATGTGTTATTAACAGGAGAAAGTGTGCCGATGGGTCGAATATGTCTCAGACTTTGGAGATGGTACCACCAAAGCGAAAGAGAATGTTTTACTCCGCTGTGCATGCATTTGATCAATGGAAAAACTCTCAGAAAGCCACGGAAAGTAGAAGTAGTCACCAGATTCGCCAACAAGACCGTGCTGAGAGGACAGAGTTTGCCTCTTCTGTGCATGCATCTGATCAATCGAAGAAGTCTCAGCAAGCTCAGGCAACTGGTCTTCAGTTTCCCAAGCAAGAACTTGCCGAGAGGACAGAGTTTGCCTCTTCTGTGGATGCATCTGATCAATCAAAGAAGTCTCAGCAAGCTCAGGCAACTAGTCTTCAGATTCGCCAGCAAGAACTTGCGGAGAGGACGGAGTCTGCCTCCACTGTGCATGCATCTGATCGTCTGAAAAAGTTTCGGAAAGAGCAGGCCAAAATCGATCGCAAGAACCCACAGGCAAGTCGTCCTCCTCATCCTCCTTTGAATCAATCATTCCTGACTAAAGAAAACCGGTTCCGGTTTGATTTATTCCGGCGAAAGGGAGTAGTTGATCAGAGATTAGTAGATGTTGGGAGCTTTGCTGGTTTGGGAATTGAACAGATTCTCAAGGATAGTCATATTTTAGGCACTGTGACTTCTCTTGAGCCGTATGTTCTTGAAGTTGTCATGGAGTTTTACGCAAACTTGCCAAGCAAGGAAGAGATCACAAACAACAAGGTATATGTCAGAGGGAAGATGTATGAGTTCTCTCCTAAGCTCATAAACTCTGTTTTGGACTTCCCTGTAAGAAGGAAAGAGACATCTGTTGATGATGATGTGGATTTGAATGTGATTGCTGAAACGCTGAGTGGTGGCAGAGTAAAAGACTGGAAGAAGATGAACATTGTGGATCTTACAACTACTCTATCAGCGTTGCATGTTATCTACTGTGCTAATTGGATTCCGACATCAAACACATGCACTACTACTCTGACTATGGATCGTGCTAGGTTTCTTTACAAGCTTGTCAAGAAGATACCTTTCGATTTTGGAGAATTGGTCTATGATCAGGTGATTCGATCGGGTCAGATGGTTGAGTACTCTGAGTTCAGACCTGTTTTTGCTAACTTGATCTATCAGATTCTGAGTTATCAGCGAGATGTTCCTTTAAACAAAGGAGAATCTTTGAGCAATCTTGCTATGCCGATATGTAATAACATGCGAGTAAGCAGTGGCCTGCATGTGTCTTTGTCTCTTCCCTCACCTTCTGGCACAAAGAGAAAGCATGTGTCTTCGTCGTCTCTTCCCTCACCATCTGGCCCAAAGAGCAAGATTGTGTCTCTTCCTTCAACCTCAGGTCGAAACAAGAATCTGAAAGCTTATGTAGACATGGCGATAGCCTTTCTTGAAGTTGTTAATGAAGATCTTGAAGGTAAACAAATAAACCAGTAGTGATGATTTTCGTTTCTTGTTTTTTAAGTTATTGCTCTGTTTGTTTCGATTTACCAATTAAGTTTTACCAATGGAAGCAGGAGATATGTCTGATGATGATGATGATGATGATGATGATGATGATGATGATGATGATGATGCTGGAACAGAATGAAGGGATCGGAGTAGCTAGAAGTTGTTGCTTTTGGATGACACGGACATCGATCCATGTATATATACTCAAGCTAGAAGGTGTTTGCTTTAGTTAAGCGGAGGCTAGAATGTTTTGGATAACTCGGAGATGGATCGATCCATATGTGATATGTATATGCTCTCTAAATCTAATGTAATGTGTAATCATAATCTTGTAAACTTGTTTTTTGTGAACATACTCTTGTAAACTTATCAACGTTGAATAACTTTTATCTGTATGTGTAATGCTAGTTCTTTGTGCTGATTTAAATCGTTGTTGTATTTGAGAACTGTGATCAACAAACAAACTTAGTTGTTACAGCAGTTTCGCAACAAAACCTGGGAAACGCAAAACAACAAACATGTGGAGAAAACAGATTACGCTGCTGCACTGCGTGTCGTCTCTAGCCGGGGTTTTAAGTATATGGGCATTTGAGAGGCCCATATTGGCATATGAATGCGCTTTTGAGCATTAAGATGGGCTTTTAGGGGGTCAACGGTCAACCGAGGCTTTTTAGAGACGAACGCAACTAAACTGAGGAAACAAAAAAACAACAAACATGTCGAGAAACCAGATTACGCTGCTGCACTGCGTGTCGTCTCTTTTACTCGCCGTCGTCTCCGTCAATTCGACCTCTCCTCTCGTCGGTGTTCATCCATTAGGTGTTTACTTCTTGGATTTTCTCATCGACTAATCTGTAAATTTTGATCTCGTTCCCTGATTCCTATATTTCTACTTCTTTAATTTGAGGCAGACGAAAAGTATTTCGAATCAGAAATTATCAAATGCAAAGATGGATCCAAATCATTCACTAGAGACCGTCTCAACGACAACTTCTGCGATTGTCTCGACGGCACCGATGAGCCTGGTACTCACTCTCCCTCCACCTATTTCTTCAACACCACTGCCAAATTTAGCAACTTTTTAGAATCCATAGAGCTGAGATCGTTAAATGAAACAGAACAAAAACAGAACAAATCCCAACTGATTTGACTTAGTCGATAGGCTAAAGTATGTGTTTAGTGATTTGATTGCATAATGTTTCTACTACAGGAACATCGGCATGTCCAAACGGCAAATTTTACTGCAGGAACATAGGAAGTTCTCCAAAGTTTGTATACTCGTCTCGTGTAAACGATGGAATCTGCGGTCAGTAACATCTTCTGTATCCTACTAAATATTCCACGTTTAAGCTCTCTCTTGGTGTGTGGTCATTGCGTAATGGATAACAATAGTTTGGATCTGTCTCTCAGATTGCTGCGACGGAAGCGATGAGCACGAGAGTAGCATTCGTTGTCCCAACACATGTGTAATGGGTGGTAACCTTAACTACGTTTACAAACCTAGAACCGACCGCAAATCTATTGATAGACAACTCGGTTCAACAAACGATCCCAAGGAATTGCTAACCGTAGGGAATCTTCAGGACATGGTCAAGAATCTCCAAGGTTTTTTGCAAATTCTTTTTTGTGGAATCTAATTTTGTTGTCGAGCAAAACCGAAACGAGAAATGTTCTTGTTGTTGTTGTTGTTGTTTCCAGGTATGAAGCTTGTATTCGTTCTTCAGCTGGTTCTGATCGGTTTCTTGATGCTCTTGTGGATGCTTAGGCGCGGTGCTCGGTCTAAGAGGAGACGTAATCTGCTGAAGATTGTAACTCCGAGTCCCAGTAGATCAGCTAACTAAAACTCTTTGGAACTCTTTGATAATAGTTTCCTCAACTTTTGTATTTAGTGTAAGATTGTCTTGTTCTGTTTTGCCTTGTAGAAATGGAGTTTCTCATTATAAGTGATTCACAGTTTAGATGATCTCATGGTGGTTAATTATTCAATATTCTCATTGGCACAATATGTCCTTAACGTGTAGTGTAATTACAGTTTAAACAAGTAATGAAATAAATTCGATTCAAGGAAGCTTTAAATTTGGTGTAAAACTGCAATAGCTGTCTGATAGTCTGTTCATACAAAAAAAATGACAGAAAATCATGGATAAGAACAAAATCAATTTCAATCACTGTTTTTATATACTGTATGTTGCTTTGGAGATTGCTTTTAGATCCAAAAAATGTCTTAAAAAAACGATTGTGTTATTGAATTAACATGTTGTGATTTGTGTGATGGCGTATAACGTAACCAGTGTACGAACTACGGAACATTCCGTATGTTTAATATGTTTGTCTTCTCAATTCCTCAAGTTGTGGGCTGTAATATTAAGCTGATATATATTGTTCAAGTAGACGAATTAATTAGGAAATGGTGTCATGTGACTTCTGAAATCTTAGTTAAGCTCCATTCCAGTATGTTTCCATTATCTTAGTGAAGGTTTAGCAAACTGCTAGTAGAATACTACTGTGGAAAAATTATGTACTTACAGAATACAGACCAAAAATCCGAAACCATACGATTGAAAGAAAAAAAAAGTGGTCAGTGTCCTACATGTGGGTGTGTTCTGGGGACAAAGAAGATTTAGAGAAAAGGAGTACACACAACAAATCGCAATGTCACATGGACTCACACATCAACATTATTCTCTTCCTTCTTCCTTTTATTTTGTTTCACAGCTCACTCTCTACTCTTTACTCCAGTTTTTTCCTCCTCTCAGCATTGATTCTCTCCATTATACCATTGATTTCTTGTTTGTTTATATAGTAACAAGGGAATCCACTAAAATGGTGACTGATTTCTGTAGAGAATGTTGTATGCTACTTCGTACAAAAGTTATTAATTTACTTACAAAAATACAAAAAAAAAATTATATTTTGTATATATATAAGAACGGAAAATCACAGAAACAAATGTATTAGCTAAAAGAAAATTATATTGGCTAAGTTGTGGTATTATTCATAGAACAACAGGATTTAAGTTTTGTTGTTTTTTACATTCTGATGATTGTACGTATTTTTGTTTACGTGCGAAAGTATATAAGTGCAAATGTAACTTTTGAAGACAATACTCAAAAAGTCAAAAGTTATGGTTAGAAATTTTTTAAAGTGTAGTCGGAAATCAGGTAAGTGAATATGGGCTGAGGATAGCATAAGAACTTGAGAAATGTTCATTAGCATTAGAGAATAGTAAATAACGAGAAAGACTTGTGTAAGCAAATTCAAAAGGAAGGTCACAAGAACACGTGCTTGCTTGATTCCTCCTCCAAATCTCTTTCGTAGATTTTTCCTTTTTCTTTATATTCAAGAGAAGGAAAAACAAACAAAAAACCAGTGGAGGAGACTTTCCAGTTATACCGTTGAGACCATAGCCTCTCTTCTCAAGACAGCTGTTTCATAGCTGTCCGATCTCAAATCTCTTCCCCATGTGACCCTCTCTACTCAAAGATAATCATAAAACACTTTGATCACATCGTATTCATTATGTTCTTTCATCACATTTTTACATCATAGCATATACTCTCTTATACATTCTCTATCTATATTTATCTCCTTGTTAATTTTTATTTTTGGTCTTCCTTCTATTTATATAACTACCATTTGTTAAACATAGCCATTTTGGTTACTCTTTTTTTTTCTTCTTCTCCGTTTTCCCCTTTCTTCCTCTCCTTCCCTAATTTGCTTTCTCTATCTTCCTATGGTTTAGGACATTGATTTGATTCCACTTTCCATTTCCCTCAAATTTCGTTTTTTTCTTTCCTTAGTTTTTATCTAGGTTTACGTTAATTTCTCTTGTAATTAATTAAGGTTTTCTTCGCTTTTTTTCTTTTCCTTCTAAATCCCGTGAATTAAGATTTGTTTTCATTTGGTAAACTTTTGTTTTTCCGTTCTCTTGCATTTAGAGATCACATAGAGATTATCTGCAATGGCACAACTTCCTCCTAAAATCCCAAACATGACACAACATTGGCCTGATTTCTCATCCCAAAAGCTCTCTCCATTCTCCACCGCAACCACAGCCGCTACAACTGATTCAGCCGCCGTACAAAACCCCTCATGGGTCGACGAATTCCTCGACTTCTCAGCGTCTCGCCGCGTCAACCACCGTCGTTCAATAAGCGATTCCATCGCGTTCCTCGAGGCTCCTATCGTCGCCAGCATCGAGGACCACCACCACTTCGATAGGTTCGACGACGAACAATTCATGTCCATGTTCAACGACGACGATGACTTACAAAACATCAAACCTTCCCATAACAACAACAATGTGGGACCCACAGGCTCTTCCTCGAATACATCGACGCCGTCCGATCACAACAGCTTTAACGACGACAACAAAGAACCATCATCCGGTCAGAACATTAGAGATAAAAACAACAAGAATAACGACGAAGTCCAGAGCCAATGCAAGACGGAGCCAGAGGATGGTACGGAGTCGAATAACAATTCCTGCGATAGCTCCGGCAACCGGATTCTCGATCCTAAAAGGGTTAAGAGGTTATACATTCATTCATATTCTCTATCCCAAGATAATGCATGCACGTACAAATATTAACTGAGATTAGATTACGATGCTCGAAATTAATTATTTATTGTTGAAAATTTGCGTCAAACTGTTATTTTAAATAAAAGGTTTATATAAATTTGACTAAATTTTCTGAATGGTTCTACAGAATATTAGCAAATCGGCAATCAGCACAGAGATCAAGGGTGAGGAAACTACAATATATATCGGAGCTCGAACGTAGCGTCACTTCATTGCAGGTACATTTACACATCCCCAGCCATTTAAAATAATTAAATCTTTTACCATGATTTATTACCTTAATTAAATCGATTGTATGGAATTTATTTTTCTTTTGAAATTAAAGGCGGAAGTGTCAGTGTTATCGCCAAGAGTCGCGTTCTTGGATCACCAGCGTTTGCTTCTCAACGTCGACAACAGCGCTCTCAAGCAACGAATCGCTGCTTTAGCTCAAGACAAGGTTTTCAAAGACGGTAATTTTTCTCTCTCTTTTTACTTTTAGTAGTTTATTTTTCCCCCTTATATGCGTTATTTTTTCGTCGTGGTATTCAACTGACAATATATGAGCACGCCCAATAATTTTCTTTTAATTTCTTTAATGTTACAAAAAACTACTAACGGAACATTTTAAAAATAATAAATAATTTGCAGCACATCAAGAATCATTAAAGAGGGAAATAGAGAGACTTCGAGAAGTGTATCAACAACAAAGCCTTAAGAAAATGGATATTGCAAATCATTCACCGGCGACAGGAGCCGCTGCTACATCGACCGTCGACATCAACCCGTCTATTGAACAAGAGCAGCTCCTCAATGTCTGATAAGTGACAAGTCATCAACAACTTATACATATACTCTCTTCTTGGCAAAGTTCTTGACTATTAAATCTCCTGGATTAGGCCAAGAATTTAGAAGATGCCCTTTTTTTATTCCTGGTCTATCACATTATTTTAAGTTGTGATGCAGTTTGATATACATATCTTATTTTTATTTTTTTCGTTTCTTTTTTCGGGGGTTTATGGAAGGGAAGTCATCATTTATTGTTTGTACAAAGAACTAGTTGATTTGTTCTTCTTCTTTTTTGATAGTGTATAAGGATTTGTATACTAATTAAGATATATTCTCAGTAGTTTATTTTTAATCATTGTCAACTCTATACTACACGTTTCTTCTCGCAAAAAACGTTCATCGTTAGCATTTTTTACTATATAGGTTAAACAAGAGCTATGTTTGATATATAAAAGAGAGAGAAAAGTGTTTGAAGTTTGAACGGCTAAAAGTAATCTGTAGTTCTGTATCTTTTTCTGTCGCAACAGTTTTTAGTTTTTACACTATTATAGGCATATGCCATTTAACGACATTTGACTATTTAAGTAATAAAACAATATGTTGATGACATCATGTAGAATCTAAGGTGGTAAAACCATATAGAGAGAAATTAATAAAATTTCTACGTACTGTTTTTCTTTCTTCCATGCTATGAGAATATAGTACGTAGGCGCTGCAAATAATCAGAACATATATTTCTACGTACCGAGCAAAACTAATAGTTACTTAATTTGTTGACCTTAACCTTCGTGATCTTAATCGTTATAGATTTATTGGAAACGGTAGGTAGCTTATGGAGTGAAAAGGAAAGCAAACGAAAAGAGGAGCGCGTGTGGACATATTTGAAGGTTAAGCTGTGAGTTCACGTGATGTGTTCCTTTATTGGACCACTACGTTCTCGTTACATGATTCGTTTTGGTTTTTAGTTTTTACATGATTGAGAGGAAAAGAAAAAAAGTGTGAAAGAGCTAAACGTGGCAGTTTTACTGATTTACTGATTAACGGATTACCTCATTGTAAGACTGCATTGAACAAAATTGTACCATAATGGCAATATGATCAAATAGAGATTAACTGATTAGGCCCATTAACCTATCATCAAAGTTAGTGGGCCAGATGATTCTAATAAGGCCCAAAATGGTTTAAACCGAAAATAATTGAGTTGAATAACCGGTAAGAGTAAACAATTACATAATTCACCCGCATCTTTACATTTGTCACGGAAAACTCCAAAATCTCTTTGACTCTTTCAGATCCACTATCTTCTTCTTCTTCCTCGAGAAACTGTTTATCTTCCATTTTCGCCATACCTCTTACCATAACTGATCAGTCACTTCTGCAAATTCTAGAGACGGAACTGTGGTGCGTGGCGATGAACAACGCCGAGGATTCGGCACTTCAAACGGCCATCGACTGGGCCTGTGGTCCCGGAAGCGCCGATTGCGCCGGGATCAACCAAGGCGGACCTTGCTACGATCCGTCTGATATCCTGAAGATGGCGTCGTATGTTTTCAAACAACTATTACCTGAAGAACGGCCTCGCCGATGAAGCTTGCAACTTCAGTAACACCGCAGCTGTTACTTCTCTCAATCCTAGTAAGATTACATTTATGTCAGATAAAATGCAATTCGATTATGATTGACATTGCAAATCGAATGATGGAAGTTTGATTCATTTGTGCTGCTCGTTGAAATCGATTTCTCATCTTTGTTTTCAGGCCAGGGAACATGCAATTTTCCTTCAAGGTAATTAAGTAATGCACCTTTGCTTCAGCAAATTTCTCATCTTTGTTAGTTTCAGGCTGTTTGGAGCAAATTTGATATTGAAATTTAGAAAATGATTCCTCGTTTGATGGGTGTTAAGTGAAATCTCGAGTAGCTCTGTTTCGTTAATTCATTTTTTCCTCGAGATATTGCTTTGATCGCAATCACACTGATAAAGCATCATCTTTAGCTACCATTTGGTGATTGAAGGTAAACCTATTTTTATCTCTCTCTTTACTGACTTACCACTGTTGAAGAGTTAACTAGAAATGCATCAAACATTAGCATTGTATCAATATGTATCTTTTGACCAAACGTATAAGAAATGTTCCATTACACAAAAATATCTAAAAAGAGATCAAATTAAAGTAGATATTTATTGGTATAGTATTGAATTAAAGATTATCGATGTGTATGTATATGATATTATATGCATTATATGTATCTCTATGTCGACTCAATGTCTCTCAACATCCGCTACACGATCATTGTCAACACAAGAGTGATTGATCCTGTTCGATGATCTTTCCCTTGTCATGATCCTCCTAAACGAATCTAATCGTGAGACCGATGATCCAACTGTTTTGTTACACGACGAAGAAGATGACGCCACCGCTTCCGCCGACATATTCACCCTAACTTCCCCCAACAACGGCGGTGCAGTTGGTGGTGGTGCAGCACCGTCGCCGACTGGTCCTTCTCTTGGCTCAGGCTCAAGTGTCGGTCTTGGCTGAACATCAGTCCGACAAACAGGACAAGTGGAGCAAGTGGTGAGCCACTTGTCAACACAGTCGACGTGGAAGACGTGTTTGCAATTCGGCAGCTCTCTCGCCGTGTCTTGCTCCTCCAAAACGCTTAGACACACCGAACATTCAGTTGGAGCCGCCACGTCACCGACGGTGAAAGTAGGGAGAGAAGCTATGACAGTTGGGTCGAGGCCACGTTTTGGCGTCTGAAAAGGGTGCTGGAACACGACGGGGAGGCCGAGGCGACGGAGAGCTTCTCTACGGCGACGGAGAACGAATCTTGCGTAGAGATGAAGAGTGAAGACGATGAGGATAACGGCGGATAAAGAGACGACGGCGGCGAGCATGATCTTGCTGTTGAGGTCGTTAGTAGAAGGACTGGGCCAGAACGAGTGGTGGTTTTGGTTGTTGAACCAGCGATGATCTCTGTCGTCGGAGCTCATTGTGAAGCTTTTTTTTTTTCTTCGGTGGATTGGGAATCAAAGTGAACAAAATTAGTTACTAACTTCTGTTGTATTATATAAGGAACAAAAGTCTTTACTTTATTTTTTCCAAGGCTGATACTTTAGTTGGTGGGTGGAGAAAAAGATGATGAAGTAGATAAAATAAGAAAGTTTGGGAGATAGCTAATACTTTCAAGGGGATTTTTGAATATTCACGATTGTTGACTAAACTTGGATTTTGGAAACACTAAAGTCTATGCTAACGTGCATTATAATTTCGTACATTTAAGTATTTAACTAAAAACCCTTCAATAAAATTCAAAAAATTATAAGACAGGTTTTCTTTTTGTCAACAAAATGATTATTGAGTGATATCTCAATAAATATGATAATAAATAATGTAAATGTCCATGGTCCGGAAAATACGAAAAATTAAAGTTAAAACGTGTGAGGAGGATACCACATCGTTTGACTTGAAGAACAGTCGTCGATGTAGACACGCATTGAAAATTATATAACAAAATTGTCTGGATTGTATATTACAGTTTCAACTCTTTTTTTCTTTCTTTTCACACGTTAAACAACAACGGCTTTGTACTAATGTGTATTTTCTTACAGTAACACATACGAAAGGTTCAAGTAAAAGAAAAAAATTAAGGAACAAAGAGTACTAGTATACACGAATGAAAGATTAATTATCGACGTGTGTATGAAGTTACCGATTCATTGTCTTTCTATATCCAATACACGATCTTGGTCAACGTGAGCATGATTGTTCCTGTTCGAAGATCTCTCCCTTGTCAAAATCCTCCGAACCGAATCTAACCGCAAAACCGATGACCCGCCACTTTTATTCTCCGACGACGACGCCGCAAAATCCAACGACGTTTCACCGGCGCCAACTGGCCCTTCCCTTGGCTCAGGCTCAAGCCTTACACTCGGCTGTACTTCATTTCGACATACGGGACAAGTGGAGTGCATGGTGAGCCACGTGTCTACGCAGGCCACGTGAAACACGTGCTTGCAATTCGGTAACATCCTCGCTATATCTTTCTCCTCAAACAAGGTTAGACACACCGGACATTCCGTAGCCGCCACGTCATCACCGTTGACTCCAACCACGAACGTAGGGAGAGACGCGATGACTAGCGTGTCGAGGCCACGTTTGGGCGGCTGAGAAACGACGGAGAGGGAGAGGATTTGGAAGGTGGATCTACGGTGGTGGCGTAGGACGAATCTTGCGTAGAGATAGTAAATGAAGACGACGAGGATAATAATTGAGAAGGAAACGACGGTGGTGAGTAAGATCTTGCTGTTGACATTGTAAGAAGTCGTGTTTTGCCAGAACGAACGGTCGGAATCTTGATCATCAATCCTGTTGACAGAACTCATGATGAAAGAAATGGAACAAGAACAGAAAGTGGTAACTATAAGTTAATAATAACAAGTAATGGAGAGGTTGAAGAGATCTTAGACGTGTAATTAAATTGTATTTTATGTTAACTTCTTATGATATTTTCTACTTTTATATATTTTTCAAAGCATTAGTGGGTGTATAATAGAATTATGAGATATAAACTCAAGGGCCATTTGTTGACTTTATTCGGATTTGTTTTTTAAGTTTTAAACTCTAATCAAATTTATGACATTTAGCTATCGATGGCAATCTCCTTAGACGTATAAAATAATACATAACATGTCGACAGTATACAAGAGTTCTAAATAAATGCCAATACAATTTGTTCCAATAATATGACTACACTTGTGTAAATTGAAAATAGTCAAGAAAATACGAAATTATCAAAAGGTTTACCGTGGGGTTTGGAGTGAGGCTGCGTGTGGAGGAACCATATAGCTTGACTTCGAGAAGAGTCTTCGACGTAGACAAACATGTTAATCTATTACAAGTTGCGAATTTATTAGAAATTCAACTTCTTTTTTTGCTTTTCACACGTTAGCTTCTGTTTTATTCCTCGAGTCAATTATGTTTTATCTTCAAATATATCATTTTTCAATGTAATTGTGTAAAAACGGCACTGAAATATAAACCTTTTCCGTATAAGATATCACTGGCTTTGGGCTTCATATTGTTATGTTGGTCTAAATGGACCAATTTACAAATTTCGTAAACCATATGGTATATGAGTTATGTTGCATAGGACCGTATGAATAGTAAAATACCATGTATAGAGGTATATGAATAATAAATTTAGAACAACTACCAATCAGGATTATTTTGGTCTTAGAAAAACATTGTGTTTGAACAATTTTTGGTGGTGGCCGAAGATTTAAGAATGTTCCATTTTAACTTTATAGTGTCAATTTTGTTTCTTTTACTGTGAAAGAGGTTCATATACTGTAAAAACATATTTAATATGAATGATATTCTTTTTGTATTGTGACAGAAAATATTTGATCGGGCATAAGAGTTTTTTTTTTTTTTTTAATCTCTTAACTTCTTAAGTACATAGTGGTTGAGTCAGTGAGTGGTAGATACAAGAGTGTATGTATTATTTACATTGAAGGGGATTTCATATTTTTTTTCCAATATATACAAATTAATCCGATTTGTTTAGCAAGCCAAAGACTAAAACGGCGTGAAGTGTTTGTAGCATGGAACGATTGATCCAACGGTAAGGATCGACTCGATGTCAGAACCAACGGCAGATCTTCGTTATCAAAGTTTCCTTTTCTTCCCTCTCAGTCTCGGATTATTTAATTCGAAAGTGCTTCACAGATTCTTCAATTTCAATCACAACCCAAAAAAAATTTCCTTTCTTCCACAGTAAATCCCAAATCGTATCCCAAATTAGGGTTTCAGTAAAGTGAAGTATAGTTACACAATCAGAAATCGTTCAGAGAAAAAAAAAAAAAAATGCAGCCGTCGATGGAGTTTATGAAATCCTTAGGAAAAGGTTCGTACGGTTCCGTCGATCTCATCAAATTCACGAACCCCGACGGCTCGAATCCGTATTACCAAGCCGTGAAAAGCTCAACCGCACACGACTACGAATATCTCTTCAAAGAGTTTAAGATTCTCTCCAAACTCAGAGATTCTCCGAGCATCGTGCGAACTTTTGGAACATCTCTGTCGAGAGGCGTCAATGATTACGGAGTCAGAGTTTACAAGATGTCTATGGAGTACGCAGCTGCCGGAAGTTTAACTTCTTTCATGGAGAAAACAAGATCATTGCCTGATTCGTTGATACGAGACTTCACTCGTATGATTCTACAAGGACTCGTCTCGGTTCATAGTCACGGTTACGTGCATTGCGATCTTAAACCGGAGAATCTCCTTGTGTTTCCGGTTCACGAGTACGACGAGGAAGATGGTGGTGGGTGGAGAGTTTCGTATGATTTGAAGATTTCGGATTTTGGTATGGCGACTGAAGTTGGAGAGAAAAAATCGGAGTTTTGGGAGTTTGATTCTCCGTATTTGGGGACGGCTCTTTACATGTCGCCGGAGTCTGTTCACGACGGGATCGCCGAGAAAGCGTTGGATTTGTGGTCGTTAGGTTGCGTCGTGCTGGAGATGTACACCGGAGAGCCGCCGTGGGCGTTTCAAGAATCGGAGGAGCTTTTGCCGGTTTTGTTGAATGGGAATGCGCCAGAGATTCCAGAGTCTGTTCCTTGGGACGCAAGGCAGTTTCTACAAACGTGTTTCGCAAGGAATCCGGAGGAGAGAGGAAGTGCTTCGGAGTTGTTGTATCATCCGTTTCTCCGGAATGTTTCTGATCAGAGGAAGGCGAAGGTGAGGGTTATCGGCTCCGGCGGGAAGAGAACGTCGGTGGTGGTGTTGAAATCTAAGGATTTTACAAAGAAGGCCCTGAGAGTGAAGATTATTCCACCAAAGGCACCGGAGTTTAAGAAAATAATAAATAGACCCTTGAGGTTGAAGATTATACCTCCGAAACCTCGAGGATGCAATCTCGTTCCTGTTCAGTAGATTGTGTCACAGTATATTCGTCTTTGTTTAGTTTACTCACTAACTTGTTAGTTGTTGGTGTAGATCAAGTTAATTACACGTTGATACAAGTTGTAAAGCTTCAATTTGTCAAAATGTATCCCGTTATTAAATTGAATATAATTTTAAAAGTCTGAATTTCTGTTGTTCCAATGAAACAATCAAGAACAAGATTCTCCAAATACTTTATTGTAGCCTTACAAACAAGAACCTTTATAATGCAACAATCAAGAGCAAGAACGGATCAAGTTCCTTTCTTCTAAATAAACAGGACAGGTCCTCAAGACTATATCAATTTCTAAACTCAAGTTCTTGTGATCTTTAATCCATCATGTATAAGAGTAAACATATAAAAATGTCAATTATCACATAGTCACACAAGTGGAAGTTAAAGTGGTTGACTTCAAAGGAACTGGCCTCCTATTCTTACTTATTTCCCAAGTTTGGCTCAAATCCAGCCAGTTCAAGCCAAGAAAAAGAAAAAAAAAGACTCAAAAGGTATTTTATTTGGCCATGTTTCTAATTTGTGTTTTCTTACTTTATCTTGGTCATGTTATGTGATTTTCATTCAACTCACTCACTCTACTTGAATCTATTTACAGCAAGTATTTGATCGCTGACAAATCTATTCTTGAAGCCACTAGAATCATCAGAACTGCATTGTCTTTTTGATGCTCAACAGATGATGAAACTCTTCTATACACAGTGGTGTGCTGTAATGACAAATAAAATGGGTTAAAAATTTGACCTACCCAACATACAAATGAAATAATTGACCTTCTTATGTGTAAAATGAAGTGGATTAAGAGAAATAACGGGGAAATTTAAATGAATGAATTTCAGTTTTAATTGAATCCAACTATAACAAATAAAATAAATATTTTTTCATTTGCTCAAAAAAACCACAATGCATCCGAGTTTGAGGGTGTCCTTGGCTTGACCAGTCACTCGTGTATTGACTTACAAAATTGATGACGTCGTTTCTTTGTTAGACAACGTATATTTGGAATTTTTGTTTTTTCAGGTTACATCATGGATGGAGACTATAAAAGGTTTTATAGCCTTTGGATGCTGTGTTTGACAATCCATGTGCTTGAAGATTTGAAGGATAGAGGCTTTCTCATTTCATAGAAGAATTGATATGTAAATAGCTTTTCATTTTACATGATATATTCTCAGTTCTGCAAAAGCTAGAGAAATGTGTTAAATTTTCTTAACTATCACGACTCTGATTTGTGTTTTTTGTTGCTTATTTTATTTCAGTAAGTGCGAAAGCATGGGTATTTTTTAATGATTAATATATTGACTAGATTACTAGTTTTCTAATGGTTGCATCCGAGCAAATCTTGGAGAGAGATTGAGTTATACACTCTTTCGTTTCTTTGCTCTCTCACATTTTGTGCCAATTATGGAACAAGACCTCTTGTATTCAAACAATCAATATAGTAGGTCAAATTCGACATCTTTAAGCTCTACACAGGCCTAGGACCATTGTCAATCTTGAGATCTTTTTTAACTTGGACTTTCTTCTTTTCTCCTCTTGCAGCATCTCAACGCCATGATCAAGAAATGTATACATCGATTTCTCACCAAAGTCATTCCCACCTTTCTCCTGTAAACCTTTCACATAATCATGATTCATTAATATTATCATGACATCCAAATGATCCATCGAAAATTGCGGGCTTCCCACTCAGAACAACCAACAAAAAGACTCCAAAGCTGAACACATCAGTGTATTCACTCACTATACTCGTAGAGAAACAAGAAGGATCATATGTATCCAAGTGTTCCCATCACTCTATCTTTAATCCGTGACTTACCTTCAGGTAGAGATATAGACAAGGATAAATCTTATGAGAAATCAACAGCTAGTTGACAATATTGTAAAAGCAGCCTCTGTTTTCACTTTTCACATACTCATCACTAAACGGCGTCGTATCGGTCGAATATTGATCGCTTCCGTTGAATTAGTCAAAGTCGGTTATTATTAGTTAACAATTACTTTTGGATTTGGTAAAGCTTCTCCAATTTTTTTCCGTTTTGATCAACGGCGATTTACGTTTTCTCCTCTTCTCCAAGGGTTTTCTCTTTTCTCGATTGATAAAACCTAATTTAGTTTCCGTTCTTACAGAAACCTTAATTTCGTGTCTTGATCATGGGTTACGAGAGTTTATCGGACGAGCGGACGGAGAAGCGAAAACAGAGCAAGGAGGACGCTACTTACGGTATCTTCGCCGGAAACTATTCGAACTCTGATGATTCCGGAGGATCTAGAAGGAAGATGCGTAAAACCACCAAGCCTGTCAACTGGGGAATCGAAATCCACGAGGAGGGTAAGGATAAAAAGGGAAACTTTGAAAAGTTCAGTGGAGGGATTGGTATGAAACTGCTTGAGAAAATGGGATACAGAGGAGGTGGGCTTGGGAAGAAGGAGCAAGGAATCGTTGTTCCCATTGAAGCACAAGTGAGGCCGAAGAATATGGGTATGGGTTACAATAACTTCAACGAGAACACTTCACAGTTTCCTGGCTTAAACAAGGTCGAGGAGGAGAAGAAGAAGACTGTTACAGTCACTGTTAGTGAGAAGACTCATGGTGATGAAAGGAGAAATCTTTGGAAAAAGAAGAACATTATTGACATGCGAGGAGGACCACAACCAGAGTTACAACAGAACATGAGGCTTATCATTGATATATCCGAGCATGAGATTCAGAGGATTGATAGGGATCTGAGGAACGAGAAAGAATCAGCCTTGGGACTGAAGCAAGAGAAGGAGAAGTTTAAAACAGAGGGAGAAAAACAGAGAATGAAGTTTGAAAATTTGATTTACATTGCAGAAGAAATCGATCGAATCGAGCTTGAGAATGCGTCTGGTGATTTAACGTTGGACTCGCTCGCGGAACGTTTCAAGAACTTGCTTTCAAGCTATCCTGATGACTACAAGGTTTGTAACTTGTCAAGCGTTGCTTCCTCACTTGCCTTGCCTCTGTTCATCAAGATGTTTCAAGGTTGGGACCCTCTTAGCGAAGTGGCGCACGGTTTCGAAGCTATATCTTCTTGGAAAATGCTGCTGGATGTTGAAGAAGACGATCAAAGTTATAGCCAACTTGTCTCGGAGGTGATTTTACCTGCTGTGAGAATGTCAGGGATTGATACTTGGGAACCAAGAAACCCTGAGCCAATGCTGAGAGTTATAGAGACATGGGAAGAGTTGTTGCCTTTACCTATTCTCGAGACGATTTTGGAGACGGTAGTGATGCCTAAACTGTTAACCGCTATTGAAACTTGGGAGCCACGTTTAGAAACGGTTCCGGTCCATGTTTGGGTGCATCCGTGGCTGCTACTGCTAGGTCAGAAGTTGGAAGGTTTGTATGAGATCATTCGGATGAAACTGAGTAGTAACATTCTCGAATCTTGGGATCCAAGTGATGTCTCTGTGCACACTCTTCTCTCTCCTTGGAAAACTGTTTTTGATGCTGAGAGCTGGGAGGAGCTTATGCGTCGTTACATAGTTCCAAAACTAGAGCTGGCTTTGCTAGAGTTGGAGATAAACCCGGCGAACCAAGATTTAGACCGGTTTGATTGGGTGATGAGGTGGGAATCTTTGGTACCTATGCATCTAATGGTTGGTTTGATGGAGAGATTGTTTTTCCCAAAGTGGCTGGATATTTTGTACCAGTGGTTGTGTTCAGAGCCAAAGTTTGATGAGGTGAGAAACTGGTTTTTAGGTTGGAAAGGTTTATTAGGACAGGAGCTTGCGGAGAACAAGAGGATCAAGATTCAGTTTAAACGTGGTTTAGATATGGCGATGGAAGCTGTTGAACAGGTGGAAATGTGTAAGCCAGGGGAAAGAGAGAACATAGGGTTCTCAAGTTACCACAAGGAACAAGAGCAGATGCGGTTCAAGGGTCGTGTTAAGAGTCACGAGGCTCAGATGGATGATGATGATGATGACACCGAGGAGCTGAGTTTTAGAGAAGCAGTAGAGTTGTTTGCGCAGGAGAAGGAGCTGCTGTTGAAACCAATACCATATAGAATGCACAACGGTCTTCAGATCTATAGGTTTGGGAGCGTGAGTGTGTTGGTAGACTCGGCGAACTCGAAGTTATTGGCTCAAGAAGGAGGAGACTGGTTTCCTGTAGATTTTGACGGATTGTTGAAGATGCATCACAGTGCTGTTGCTGGGAAAACAAAGAAACATATCCCTTAGAAAGCAAGGTAAACATTGCTTATGATTTATTATTCCTCTGTGTTTGGCTTTTTTATCTGTATGATAGATTTTAGTTGTCAAGTAGATAACAGGTTTTTGTGTTTCAGTCCATTTTTGTATAGCATAATTTCAGGAAAATCTTATAAGGAAGTTAGCAGAAGAAGCTGTGTTTTGGAACATCATGATGGTTTGAAATTATGAACACTTTCTGGTATAACCAGGAGAAGCCATGGGTGTGGAATATCATGAACATATTTTGCTAACAGTTAAAACATTTA
>CACVBM020001554.1:0-32397 GCA_902728155.2 Microthlaspi erraticum
AAGAAGAGAGAAAAAGGCAAAGAGAGAGTGTGACAACAAGAATTCTCTTTTTTTAGTTGTTGAAAAGTGAATATTTGATTCTTTGAAGCTTTGCTTTTAGCATCTTTGGATTTACAAATGAAACCAAAATAATGTATTGTTTGTTGTTGTTGGTGTGATGTAGGAGAAAGAAAAAGATCGGAGAGGGGGAAGATAATTGTGAATAAATAATTATTTTGAATAATTGTTAGGATTACAGTTGGAGAAGATAATTGGGTATTAATTTATTGTTTGAATCATTGTTAGAACGATTAGTTCTTATTTATATAGAAAGATTAGTTGGTAAAAGCTGTTGTTAAATGCTCAAAGAAGTACAAGACCAGAGCCCACGACCACGAGAAGAAGAGAGTCAATTAATTCAAGGAATCTAGTATTTAGTATTTTTTTTTCCTTTTTAAAAACACTTTTTAAAGAGTTATACATAAAAAAATGTTTCAAGGGTTATTTAGATGACCATATTCAGGGGCTAGATAGATAGATAGCCTTACTTTTATTTTTGCAAAAAAAAAAAAATTGTTTCATTGGGATGCGATTTTACTTAATAACATGTAAAACAAAGTATTATTTTCCTTAAAAAACACATGATATTTAGAAAAAAATTACTTCTTTTCGTTTTTTTTTTGCAAATGGAAAGTAGTCGTCACCTAATTTAAAATTGTTGAGTCATCTAGTGCAATTGCCTAAACTTTAAATCCCTTTGATTAGCTGACAAAACCAAGAAGGTGACCAGTTTGATGATGCAATTCAAACATTGGTCAACCGTTGAAGAAAGATTAGTTAAATCATCAATCTACCTCTTTCCATCGTTTTCTTCTTAGTTTCTTGGTGGTATCAAGAATTTTAAGCCAAGAAGAAAAGTATAAAGGCCAGCGGACCATAATGGTATATTAAGCCCGTTAAAATATGTGTTTGTAATATAAGAGAGTGGAACAAGTTAGGCAAGAAATAATGAAATATCCAAATATAGTAAACCTAAACACTATACTGTCTTGCAAAATCACTTTCCTAGATTTATATACTAAACCTAAACACTGAAAATCACTTCAATTTTTTCTAATTTACAAAAACGTAGAAAATCCAAATGTATATGATGAAACCTTTTTTTTAAATAGTTTTTAGTCTTTAGGCAATAAAAGTATTAACTTGTTTTCATATGAGTATGACCCATATATAGGAGCTATGTGTCATGGTCTTTTTTTCTTGTACAGGCTTAGCCTTAGCTTAGCCTATTTTTTTGCCATTGTTAAGTCAGTCACATTTCAATATCAAATACAGTATTTGGGCTTTTCAAATATTGGCATAAGAAAGAAAATCTCTATCTCAAGAATTTTCTTCAACAAATTAACATCAACTAAGCAGGAATTTCACGTTCTAAAAAAAATCCCCGATTTTTCTGATTAATCGTTCGGTTAATCACTCTAAGAGGGGTGACCGTGGCGATTTTCGCTAATCAATGATACTATTTAGTCAAACATTGTTTGACCGATTTTATCAAATTTATTACAAAAATCATCGAATTCAAAAAATCGATGGACCAAATCTATATTTTTATGAAAACTGTTTGACCTAGTTAATAATTGTCTGTATATATGGCCCAAAAATGTAAGTGCATATTGTTTAGAGTTATTAACCAGAAAAATATGTGACTAATTGTTTCTAACAAATTAATTTGGGGATTTATCATCTAAATATAAAATAGAACTATTTTTATCTATATTGTAGAAGATGTGAATTTGGAAAAATATCTAATATACGTTAGAAATATATAATTTTCATACTAATTTGTCATCTTATATATAAAATATTTAATAATATATTAAAATATATTTAAATTTCTGCTTCGGTTTAACATCGAATTATTAGCGATTTTTCATCTAAAAAATCGCTAATCGCTATCCGACTGAATGATCAGGAATTAGCGAGATTTTGAACACAAACACCTTCCTTTATACTATAGTGAATTTGCCGACCAAAACATAGTATAGTTAATATACGATTTAAAATAGAGTTAGTGTATTACATAGTTAATGGATAGATGTTAACTTGTTTGGTTGGATGCGAATTTTTAATATCAAACAAGACAAAACAAAAAGCAGAAAGTTATCAAACTATCTTCAGCTTATCAGAACTACGAAGCCTGATTACAACAAGATCAAAAAGTTTGACTAAAACATTAAAGAAGAAAATGTAAAGTAAAACAAGTTAGATTAATATCACGGAGTGTGGAAGGTATTTCGGGATATGAAGTGTGGTAGTTTAAAGGATGAGTCTACTTTGTAGCATTTTGGTGTGTTTCTACCTACCGAAACTAACCAGAAACCGATAAAGTCTATAAAAAATATATATATATATATATATATATATATATATATCACGGAGTATTTTACTCCTAAGTCGACGTGTCAGCTAGAGAAATGAAAGTAAGAAGCAGCTTCGGAGAAAATATATGAATCATGGAAACAAAATATAAAAAAAACAAAGATGAATCATCGAAACATTTGATATAGAAAAAGATAAAATTTGATCATACATTACATGGGAATCAAAAAGACGTGTAGATTAGCGGAAAGTACGGCGATGCTTTTGCTTCTTTGTTCTTTGCTTCTCTTAATCAATAAAATATTTTGGGTTTATATAAAGTCTGAGTCCATTAGTTTCACCTTACTGCCAGCTAACAATCCCGATGAGTTTACTCATAAATATTGTAATATACACACTTTAATTTACTTTCATTCATTTTTATATCACTCCAAAAGATAATGATTTATATGATATGAGATCCATAATTTTCCCCAACATATAGATTTTTTTCTTTGCCAAATTTTAAACTTAATTCTCAAATTTACGATAGTTTAATTAATTACAGTGGTCAACTACATTTGATGACAAGTTACTACCAAACGCCAACGTAGTGAATAAAACAACTTTAGTGATAACTTTTTCACATCAATTGTAATGGTGTAAGTTTGTAGTATTATGTATGTGAGGACTCGATCGAACTGATTAATATTTTAAAAGATAGATAAACAACACTAAATTATACTGAAAATAAGTAAATATTCAAATGAAAATAAGTAATTTTTACTAGATCTTAACAAATATGATTCAAATGATTATAGCGGAACAAACTGAGCTATGTAAAAATGGTGAAATATGCCCAAAAAACAGAACAAGTGCGGTTTGAAAAATTGGTGGAAGTTACAGACACAAAAACACAATGAAATAGTATAAATATGTGAATTATAATAGTTATCAGTTACCAAAAATAAAATGATAACCGTTACTAATTTTAACTAGTTACAATAATCTAAAAGGTGTCATATATAACCCATTAAAAGTATTCAAATTATATTAAAATATTTTGAACACACATGTATATATTAGAATGATTCAACTACTGGAAAGTGATGGTCATTATCCACAGGTGTCATAACAGAACACACGTAGAAAAAACTACTATAATAAGTAAATCGACAAAATTTGCAGTGTTTAAGATTAACATTGAACTCAAATGAATCTCTCAATTTTTTTTTTTTGTTCCAAAGACTCATTTGGATCTCATGATCTTGAAAGAACAGAGAAAACTGAGAGTCCATACACAAAGACAGTAAAAACTTTACAAGGGTTAATACACCTTTACCAACACTGAGAACTATACGTTTTAGGCATGCAACTTCAACAATGCTTTTCAAGTTAAGAAGTATGACTTCAAAGCTTCAAACTCATAGAATTATTAAATGAAGATAACCATTGGGTTTGATCTAATGCCAACAATTCTTTTTAATCAGTTAATCAAATTCTATAAATAAATAAAATATAAAAGATCTTAAAAATACGTCATCAGATTAAATAGAATATTAGACATAACCACTTATATAAACCTTTATCATCACATAACTACACAAAAACATTGTCTCTCTTTCCCTACCAATAGACAAACCTTAAAGCCACTTCTCATCAACGAGAATCACAAAAAAAACCCTAAAATCCCACTTCTCAAAAACATCTTAAACTTATTAGTGTCTAATGGCACTCGTTAATGACCGTTCCAACGAGCCTAGTTACATCATCAAACAAAACTCCTCCTCATCCGAAGATCTCTCTTCGCCGGAGAATTACGGTTTGGATCAGCCGGAGGCAGCTTATGCTGGTGGAGGAGGAGGAGCTACCGCTTCGAGTAGTAGCACCATGAATTCAGATCATCAAGAAAATCATCAAGGGTTTGTGTTTTACCCATCCGGTGAATCCGTTGAAGATCACAACTCTTTGATGGATTTCAACGGATCATCATTTCTTAACTTCGATCACAACGATCATCATGAGACCTTTCCTCCTCCGGCCATAAGCTGCGGTGGTAGCAGTGGCTTGTCATTCTTGGAAGGCAACAACATGAGCTACGGCTTTACAAATTGGAGTCAACATCATATGGATATTATTAGCCCTAGACCCATCGAAACTCCGGGGACAAACCAAGGCCATAAAGACTGGTTATACTCTGATTCAACTGTTGTAACCACTGGTTCTAGACACGAGTCTATGTCACCAAAACCAGCTGGAAACAAACGTTCTTACACGGTAACTACAAACGCCAAAGACTTTGTCAACATTTTCATTTAAGTGATATCAATGAAAATGATATATGTTATCTTGGCATTATGGATGATAGGGGGAGGGCATTCAACCGCCTTCAAAGAAACCGAGGAGCGGCACGAGTGGGAAGGCCAAGGCTAAGCCAACAAATTCACCTAAAGATCCACAAAGCCAAGCAGCCAAGGTTTGTTTTCTTGTCTTGTACATTCATTTAAAAAAAAACACGGAAGAAATTCGTTTGTCAATCTGTTAAATCATACGTTAATATATGTTTTTTGTTTTTTTCAGAATCGAAGAGAAAGGATAAGTGAACGTCTCAAGATCTTGCAAGAACTTGTACCGAATGGCACCAAGGTACAAAACCCATGCAAATGTTTATGTCAGATTCAGAGAATTATTAAATTATTTATTCTGATGATGATATATGCTATTTTTCGCAGGTTGATTTGGTGACAATGCTAGAGAAAGCTATTAGTTATGTCAAGTTTCTTCAAGTACAAGTTAAGGTATATTAATTATGACAAACATCCTTCAAAATATCTTCACAAAAGACTTATATCATATACAGTACTAAATAAAATATATTTAGTTAATTGGAAGTAATATGTTTTTTTTGGTGAATTGAAAGTAACATATATTGATATTAATGTTTTTTTAGGTACTTGCGACCGATGAGTTTTGGCCGGCACAAGGAGGAAAAGCTCCTGACATCTCCCAAGTTAAAGACGCCATTGATGCCATTCTCTCTTCATCACAACGAGACAGGGATTCGAATCCGATAACTAATTAATGAAAAGTTTCAATCATTGATTAATTACGTTGCAATAATATCGGGGAAAACAATGATTCTCTCGATAATTTCGTAAATTTTAAAATCCGATCCAAAGATTATTTAACATGATAAAACGTTTTATCATGTGAGAATCGAGAAGTCCTTAATGCATGTATATCGAAGAGAAGACAGGAGACATTGAAAACACCGATGATCAGTCCGATATTGGGTCCACAAGTGGATGGAATCTTTAACTAGTAGATAAGTAATTTTTGTGGAATTTCCCTATACATAATTACATAAATATGTATCTTTTTTTTTTTTTGTATTTTATGTGTTTAGTCTACGGAATACCGATCTTGTAATGGAATTTTAACTCCAAGAAATGAGTAATACAACAATTCTGCACTGTTGGATTTTTTCTTGAGCTTCACTTTCAGAGAATCTATCTGTTTTGTCACCTTTCTCGTCTATTTTTAATTTGAGCTCGAGTGCGACAAGCTTTTAGTTCCGCCAAATACCTAAATATTCTAATATATAGTAGATAATAGATACACTTATAAAATCCATTTCCACATTCTCAGCTTGGATTATTAAAACATGTTGTAGAATGTAACAACACAAAAATTCAATTATATAAGTGAATATATTGCATATAATAGGTTATTATCCAAAGTAACTAACGTATATAAGAATACTTCATACTCTTACTTTTACTGTATAAGTTATTCGTAACTATAAGAAAATTACCCTAAGTACGTAGCAAAAATCCAGCAACTATCCAAACACAAAAATAGTTTTCTAGAATAAAGATTAGTTCCTTAACTTATTTCTCCAAAATAGTTTTCTAGAGAGGCCCTAACCCTTTATATATTACTTAATTATTTCTCCAATTACCGATATAGGACTTTCCACATTAACATCCCCCTCACGCTCAGAGGTCATCATATGAAGCGTGGGCAATTGTGGGAACAACATCCACGGGGTGGCCCAGAATCGACTGCTCTGATACCATGTCAAATTCGGGTTAAACATGGGCATCCAACCTAAAACCAATTGGCAATAGGTGGAGAGGCCCTAACCCTTTATATATTACTTAATTATTTTTCCAATTACCGATGTGAGACTTTCCACATTAACATCCCCCTCACGCTCATTGTCGATTGTCGATTCTGGGCCATCCTGTAGATGTTGTTCCCACAATTGCCCATGCTTTAGATGATGACCTCTGAGCGTGAGGGGGGGGGGGGCGATAGGTGGAGAAGCCCTAACCCTTTATATATTACTTAATTATTTCTCCAATTACCGATGTGGGACTTTCCACATTAACAATGTTACATGTAAAACCATATCGTAGAAAATAAGATGGCTAATTCAGGTAATCATGTTTGGTACGGGAAGTTCAGGATACAAAAAAACTTATTATCCGAAACATCAAAATATATCAGATAAAACTTACATAAAGATCAAGTTCAGAAAAGAAAAGAACCAAAAAAATTATTGTAATTGAATTGCCAACAGCAGCACTTCTTGCCAAAAGCTCTCATTAACTCGAAGGAGAATCATCTGCTAAATTGCGCTAAACGGATAAAGAATTGAGTCATTTATCCAAAACAAAACAAATAATAAAAAACACAAAACACTAGTTAAGTCTTGAAACAAACAAAAATAAGCAACCATCAAACCGGTTTTGTTCGCGCGATCAAATAAGGCTAACCATACATACACTGATACACATGACTTTTTTGTAAAAAGGAAATATTTTCAAATTAAGTTTTAATTATTAATTGATTGAACGACATACCTAAGATCTCGATTTAGCAGCCAAGGTCAGCATGTGTCCTTTGGAAAAGATTAGGGTTACGTGTTCGATTAAATTATTAACATTATTTTCATTTAAACTGATATTTAAATGTAAGTCCAACATTACAAAACTAATAAACTACATGATTAGCCACATGGATAATCCCACTTTAAGCGCTGTACTTGTATTTATGTACTTCCGAGCTCCATCAAGTGAATAAGACAGACGAAGTTATTAGAAATCCTATAGTTTAATAGCTTAAAATTCATTTAAACTTTAATTTAATGACTCACTATTTATTTTACTGAACATGTGTAGCTTCTAATAATTTGTTCTAGATTTATGGTTTTTGTTTCTCAATAAACATAGCTTCACATTTAGTAGCACAAAAGAATATCATTTTACATTTTACTTGCAAAATACTCCCTCAGTCACTTATTACCTGATGTTTTAACTTCTTCTATTTGTTCCTTATTACTTGATGTTTTAGACTATTAAATGTACTTTTAGTTAATTAATGCAACAAAAATGTAAATTTGAATACAATTTTATGATTTCTATTGGCTAACAGTTATTTAAAATGAGAAATAATACATTAATAATTGAATATTAATGGTTTCTTAATTTATCTAAAAACTTCAAAACATCAAATAATAATGAACGGAAGGAGTAATTTTTCAAAACATTATTAATGAAGGTCATAGTTGAATTTTACTGTTTTTTTTTATGAGTAAGAAAATTTAACCATTCATATTAATATGAAGAAAGTATAATTTTACCTCGACTTGGTATCCCTCTTTTTGCTATGTCTCGAGTGTTTGGAGTGGAAACGGATGGATTTTACCTCCCGCTCGTTCTGAACGTCAAGTTCTGTTGCAATCTTACTTGACCTGTATTGTTTGTTTCTCTGGTGTGGATCTTCCTGTTTGGTCGATCAAAGAAAAGCCTCAGAAGTCTTTTCGTCTTAAGGAAGTATCGAATGGGATCCGTTGTCACAAGCCAGATCTGTTTTGGGGACCTCTTCTTTGGCATAAAGCTGGTTTGCTGCGTCATCAAACAACCACATGATTATTCCTTCTTAATCGGAATCCGACACTTGATCGTATTTCCACTTGGGGATATGACACTGAAGAGATATGTTTATTGTGTGGTTCGAAACCTGAATCTCGTGATCACTTGTTCTTTGAGTGCACTTTCTCAAATTCAGTTTGCCGAAAGATCTTGGTTCAACTGAACATTAGGGACGTTCCGTTTCAATGGAATCAACTCGTGCATTGGCTTTATCTCAGTCCTTCAGATGCTTCTTTAAGGTCAGTTTTGCTCCAGGGATGGCAAGGAGCAGTGTATGAAATCTGGAAAGAGCGCAATAGAAGATTTTATGATGGTATTTCGCTTTCTGATGAGCAAGTCTTCAGATTGATTCTTCATGTTGTTAAAGACAAATGTCGTGCTTTGTCTTTACTAGGTTCTTCCATTGGAGATTCTATTCTCCTTTGCTGGTCCCAATCTTTGGGTTATGGTCGATCCTTTTTCTTTTCTTTTTTGGGCTGTAAGGTTTTTATTTGCTACTATACCTTCTTTATTATATAAAAGCAAACCCTTTAACAAAAAAAAAAGTATAATTTTGTTTCTATGCATGTTTTGCTACGCGTTTGTTTGTTGTTCTTTTTTTCTAGCTAGGTTTTTATATATTTTATTTTATTTTTGTTAAAGGATTTTCATTTCTAGCTAGGTTTTTAATAGTTGCAAATAATGTAGTAGATAGAGTTTTCAGAGTGTAATTTGATATTATCCCTTTAAAATTTATCTTTTGTTTTTGATAATCTTTTACTTCGTGTTTTGTTTTCTAGAAATATTTTGGGCTAATTTTATTCCAAAAAAAAACAATTTTGGGCTAACATCGATTACAAGTCGTTGTTGGACTGTTACTTAGACTATGTAGTAAATAGTATGGAGTATATGTGGATATTTTTCACCAAAAACTGTGTATCTTTTAACTTTTTGCATGTTTTTGTATAAACACATAATTTTGATCAATAGTAAAATTAAGTTGAGCTTAAAGGGATAGTTTTGAAAGGAAGTTTGGTTCATCAATTCAAATAGAAAATTATTTGTTTCAAATTAAGAAGGTAAAATAAACCAATTTTTTGCTAATATATGTTTTTTAACTTAAAAAAAACAACGAAACAATCCAGAATAAACTATTAGTTAGAATAACAAAAAGCTCGATTCTTTTTTTTAAGATATTTTAGATGCATGCCAATTTTGTAGTGTCTAGAGCTTGATCTTGTTGACTCCGGCCCTTATATTGTTCTGACTTCTGATACATAATCATACGCTTATAGTAGCAAAATTATTAACTAATATTTTTATAAGATATACGTCATCAGTTGATTAATTTTGAGGATATACCCTTGAAAAGTTCTGTTTCTTATTTGGATGTCTCCATAAGACCATGAACTTTCATATGCGATTTTCATAAATATATAATTTCCAAGACACATCAGCGTACAGGTTTACATCCATTGTTTAGTAGATCATTATTCTCTCCGTTTCAAATTAGTTGTCGTTTTGGCAAAATGTATCTGCTATCTGCAATGCAAAACACGTTTAGATACATCCAAATATTTGCAGATATATTTTGCCAAAATAACAACTAATTTGAAACGGAAAAAGTATTTGTAATATAGGTGTATTTTTTTCGTACTAATTATCAGTATTAAAATTTAAAACTATGAATTTTAGCAATATGTGATGTAATATGACAAGCTATGTTGTCATGACAGTTGTCCCATCCCATGAATGATTTCGTTAGCCATTAATTTGTTTGACTAGAGACAAGTGTTGCATCTTTTCGAAAATTTGTTTGACTAGAGACAAGTGTTGCATCTTTTCGAAAAAAATAAGGGAAATTGCAATGAATATACGTTAAAATTAAATGGATACTTCTAACAACTTTAGATGGACATTGTTCATATGGCGCTGAAAACATTAAAAACCATACAAAAAAATTGCATTAAGATCCCTAAAAAATATTACATCCCTTTACTAACAAGTTTTTAGCTACCTTATTAACAAAAAGTACATCATCATGCCAACAAACTTCAAATTCTTTGCTAACAAACATTACATTATCTTGTTCAGAAAAACTATGTTACGTTGTTAACAAAAATAATGACAAATTATTGTTAATGAATTTGTTAGCAAGTAATAATTTGAATGTTAGTATGTAATTGTTTGAATGTTAACATGCAATGATTTGAATGTTAACATGATTTTATTAGTTTGGTTAATAAGTAATATTAGCAAGTAATGTTTAAATGTTAGCACGTAATAGTTTGAATGTTAGCACGTAATAGTTTGAATGTTATACCATTTGTTAGGATTTGTTAACATGTAATGATTTAAATGTTATATTATTTTATAAAAAAATATGTATTAATTAGATTAGTATAAATACATGTAAATATTAATCTGACAAATGATAGTTCATGTAGAAATGTATTAATCTGACAAATGATAATTCATAGGGGTATATATGTATGATTTCACTATATGTATTTATACTAATTTAATTAATAACTAATTTAACCATATATTTAATTGTCAGATTATATATGTATATTGCCTAAATTTACCCAATAAATAATTTTTGAATGGGGTCTTAATTCGTGTATCGTTAATAAATTGATAGAAGCTATATATCATAGTATTTGTTTGGTATCGATCAATGAGTATATTAACAAAATTGTTGTACCTAATTTAGATAACATTTTCTCAATTTAAAATAAAAAGGTTGACCGAACTACAAGATTCTTTAAAATCATGATTATATATATCTTAAAATAAATTTTTAAATTACGATTATGTATGGTCTACCCTTTTCTCAACCTTCTTTGTTACATATAAAAATAATTTAAATCTAATACTACTTTTAATCGTAATTACAACATCTTTTAACATGGCTAAATAATGACAAAGTATACCAATCATATTATAGTTGTGATAGTATAACACAAATAAGACATGTCTACTAAATACCAATAATATTGTGCACTGAGGAATTTGAATAAAGATAGACATGCTCATGGTACATATTAAAACTGTACAGTACTTGCCAAGTCGTATCTTATTACATATCGAATCACATACAATGTGTCATTATTTTTTCTTTGACATCTACAATGTGTCATTAAGAGAATGGCAGGCTGGATTTTGTTATTTCTAAAGTAGTACTAGTATCTCTTTAATTTATGACTAATTATGATTAATAATACAGGCGAATCCACATGCACACGGATTTGATTAATATAACGTGAGGTTCTCAGTCATAAAAAGCCTGGTTTTCCCTTTTCAAATTTTGTTTCTCTCTAATTGCAGTTTCTCTTTGTCATTATCTTTGTTTTAGCTTCCAAATTGGTTTATTTTAGTGATACGAAAAAGTCCAAAAGATAAACTTTATCTGATCAGCTTGCTGTAGATTATCAAGCTTGGTATTTTAGTAGGGTTATCAAAAATTTTGAGGCTAGTTTTCATGCAATATACTACATTTTTTACCACTCTTTCACATAGTATCGTTCCAAGTGTATAAAATTAAGATTCACATGGTTAATCACATACAATGATACAATCATAGTGTGTGTTAATAGTCTCGAAAATGTGAATGGTCCAAATATTTAAATTTATTTATGTAGTTATTTGCTGTCATTAAGAGCATTTATAGTATCCGATTCCTTTTTTTTTTTGAACAACTTATATTAATTAAAACATTAACCCGTGGTTTTCAGTGAGCCGGTTAGGTGATAACCGAGATTACAAGCAGCTGCCTTGGCAAGCGAATCGGCTACTGTGTTTTCCGATCGCGGAATGAAGCGAAAGGAGATTGAAACAAACAACGTTGCTCGAGATTGAATATCATAGAGGAGTCCGTAGATTTCCGTGATGTTCTCTCGCGATGTTAGGGCTCGGACCAAGTCCTGAGCGTCTGAATTAACTTATAGGTGGAGGAAGTTCTTCTCCAGCGCATGCATTAGAGCAGATCTGATGGCGATGGCTTCGGCCATGAGAGGGGAGAGCGTGTGCTGCTCAGCCATGCTGCCTGAGTCAATCTGCGTTCCTTCTCTGGTGGTGAAGACCCATCCCGCTCCAGCTATCGATGTTTCCTTTGACCAAGATCCGTCGGTGTAGCAGAGGGTTGTCATCGGGTGGATTCTCCGTTTATTGGTCGGGTAGCTGTGTTTTGTTGGAGGGGATTTCTCCAAACTCTGCGCTTCTTGCCATTCCCGGGCGTCCTGAATTGCTTTGGTAGCCGTGTCTTCCGGAGAGAAACTCCGGTCTTCGAAAATACGATAGTTCCGGGCTGACCAGATCGTCCAGCAGATCCAAGGGAAGAGCGGACCCGAGGTGATTCCAGATGGTGGTAGGCAGATTAGGCGTTTGAGTATTTTGATGGATTCCTCAAAGCTGATGGAGGATAGATCTAGAGTAGTGGTGGAAGGGGCTAGAGACCACACTTTCCGGGCAAAGTAACAGAGGAAGAACAGATGCTCCGTGGTTTCTAGCTCACCACAATGAGCGCAGCAAACATTCTCAAACATTCCTCGATTGAGGAGATTCTCTCCCGTCGGTAAGGCTCTTTGTAAGATTTTCCAAAGAAAGATCTTGAGTTTGAGTGAGAAGTTCCCTAACCAGATATCTGCGTTCCAGTTTATTGACGATTGCTGGTTTTCTGATTGGTTTTCCTTTAGGGCTCTGGCGATGTGGTATCCAGTCTTGGCCGTGTACACACCTGATTTGGACGGTATCCAAACATAGGCATCTTGTGCTCCTTTTATACTCGGCCGTATACTCATGATCAGGGGTAAGTATTGTGGAAAGAGCTCTTCAATTTTCTCCTTGTTCCACTTTGAGCCAATCATCAGGGAATCAACCATTGCGTCTTTGTTTTGTAGGGTCGGTGGTCCAATGGGGCGGATTGGTGACGTATGAGACAGCCATGAGTCCTTCCAAATGGAGGTGTTGTGTCCACTACCAATTGTCTTGCCGAGCTGTTCCACTAAGAGGTCTCTTCCGATGAGGACTCCTCTCCAGCCATGTGATGATGAATTGGAGGTAGGAACATCTAGAAACTGTTGATTTTTGCAATATTTACCTTGTAGTACCCGTGCTAAGAGGCAGTTTGGCTTGTTTAGGATTCTCTAACTGAGCTTAGCTAGTAAGGCGTCATTGAAGCTTTGGATATCACGGAAACCCAAACCTCCGGATATCTTGGATTTTGTCATCTTATCCCAGGAAGTCCAACTCATCTTTTGCATTCCCGGTGTTGAATCTCACCAAAACCGGGTTAGTGTAGACTGGATTCGCTTACATAGACTGACAGGGAGTTTAAAGCACGTCATGGAGTAAGTGGGTATGGCTGAGAGGACACTTTTGATTAGGATTACCTTTCCTGCTGTCGATAGTCTTCGTGAGGAGTAGCTGACTGCTCGTTGACGGATGCGGTCGACTATCAAGGAGAACAAGTCCTTCTTTTTCCGTCCAAAGCTCTCAGGAAGCCCCAAATACTTACCCTGGCCTCCTTCTTTCTCTATTCCCAGCGTAAGTTTAACTCTCTCCTTTATGTCTTGTGGTGTTTTTGATGAGAAAGATATGGATGATTTTTGGTGATTGATCTGTTGTCCTGATGCTTCTCCATATTTCCGCAGGATCGTAGCCAGGGTAACACAGTTTTGGTCCTTCGTTTTGCAGAAGAACATAGTGTCATCGGCGAAGAGGAGATGGTTGATCCGAGGGCTTTCTTTTGCCACTTTGATTCCGGGGAGTAGGCCATTCACTTGGGCATTATTACAGAGACCAGTGAGGACCTCACCGCACAAGATGAAGATGAAAGGGGATAAGGGGTCGCCTTGCCTGATCCCTCGTTGAGGTAAGACCTTGCCTTGAACTGCTCCATTGACTAGGAAAGAGTAGGATACCGTAGAAATGCACTAGAAAATCCAGTTTATCCATTTGGCATGAAACCCCATTCTCTCTAGAACCGTTGCTATGAAATTCCACTCCAATCTATCATAGGCTTTACTCATATCAGTTTTTACTGCCATGGAACAATACTTTGTTGCCTTTGAGACCTTGAGATAGTGTAGCGTTTCGTGTGTTATCAGGACATTGTCCGCAATCGCTCTTCCTGGTACGAAGACAGTCTGGTTTTCCGAGATTATCAATGGTAGGATAGGTTGTAGCCGTTTAGTTAGGACCTTTGAGATGATCTTGTAGAAAATGTTACATAACGCAATAGGTCTGTAGTCTGAGATGAGCCTTGGGGAATGGATTTTCGGTATCAGTCGGACATAGGTTTCGTTGATCGTTTTAGGGAGAATGCTGAATACGAAGAAATCTCTGATTTCCATTGTTAATCTCTCTCCAACAACTGACCAGTTTGTTTGGAAAAAACTTGCAGAAAAACCATCAGGCCCTGGAGCTTTGTCTGGATGGATATCAAACAGAGCTAGGCGGATCTCTTCATTAGAGGGGATGGCGATGAGGGTGTTGTTGATTTCCTCCGTAATGCAAGGTATGAGTGCTTGAGAGACTGTGGCTGTGCAATCCGGCGATCTCGTTATGAAGATGTCCTGGAAATAGACACTAATCACACGAACGAAGTCTTCTTCCTCATAGACAAGAAGTCCATCCTTATCTTGTAAGACCGAGAACTTGTTGATCGCCTTTCTACTTCTGGTTACAACATGGAAGTAACATGAATTTTGATCACCTAGGGCTAGCCAAAGGGATCTGCTTCGTTGTTTCCAGGATTCCTCCTCCTTTCGGTAAGCCTCCTCTAGCTTTTTGTTACTTTCCTGGATCGTAGAAGTGTTAGTACTTGTTGCACTCATTGCTGCTTCCAGATTTGCTTTTTCCTCATTTATAGCTTTCCGGTTGTTCGTGTGATGCTCTCGGTTCCAGTGGCTTATTGCTTTTCTGCAGTTGGCAATGCGTGTCTCCACTAGATCGTTCTCGAATTTATTCCATGTGGCTTTGACCAGCTTAGAAATCTCCGGGTTATGTCGCATTGCCCTATCGTATATGAAAATACCTCTTTTCAGGTTGGAACTCTGACAAAAGGGGCCTGTGATCTGAGCCTTCGTAGTCGAGATAATGACAGCGGTTAGTGGGATATAGCTCAAACCACATACTGTTAGCCATAGCCCTGTCGAGTCTACAATGGACTAGGTGGATGCCGCGTGTTCCTCTCCAGGACAGGAAGTTCCCGGTATGTTGGAGGTCAAACAGGTCGCTGTGTGAGAGGAAAGCTCGGAAGTTCCCAAAAGAAGCTTCTGTTCGTTGTGGACCGCCTGACTTCTCGGTGCTATCGATGATATCGTTGAAGTCTCCAGATAAAAACCAGGGTTTGTCACGAAGGAGTCCAAGGTTTGTAAGTTCCTCCCACAATAGATAGCGTTGTGAATGGTCTGGTTCACCATAGATGAAGGTCGAGAAGAAGTTAACGCCTTTGTACGTGATTGTTGTATCTATGTAGGACTTGCACGATAAAAGGATTTGGAGAGGGATCTCCTGTTTCCAGTAAAGAGCTAGGTCGCCACCTCCAGGAGTATTCGGTGGAACAAAGGCCCTGGACACATACTGTGCAAGTGGAATAAGTTTGTTGATTTCTTCTTCACAGTTCTTTGTCTCCATTAGGAAAATTACGTTTGGTGCATGACTCTTGACCAGCTCCTCTAACCTGTGAACTGTTGAGGGATTTCCCAAACCGCAACAGTTCCAGCTCAGGACTTTTAAGGAAGAGGATTTAACGGATTTTGAAAATCCGCTTTGTCCTTTCTCATAGCTCGTCGTATCGCCGGGATCAAGGTGAGAGGTGGTGAGAGTGCCAATGGTGGGTCTGAGGTGGAAGCACCCCTCTGGAGAGTTACTCTGCTGCGTCGAGTTCCATGTCCATGGGTGATTGGGGAAGTGCGGTTGTGGATGACCCTGGATAGAGGTGAGATTCTCTTGAATGGTGAGACTCTGTTTTGCTTTGTCGTCCTTTTGCTAGTGCCTGCTTCTGAGTTGTGTTTCCTTGATGGTGGTCTGCCGCGAGGCCTTTTTGGTTGTTCCAGGGGTTGTGTGAGAGGTTGTTCTGATTGTTGGTTCTCTGCTGTAGGGTTCTCTTCACTCAGTCGGATGAGGTGTCCCTCTGTTGGGCTATGACTCGTCGGCGTTTGGCGAGTGGTCTGGGCTATGAACATAGATCTTGCCGTGGTGGCCATTAGACCTTGTGCTTCACTCTCCAGAATTCGTTGTAGTCGAGCTGCTCTTTCCACTGGGTCACTGACATTTGCGTATTGCACTGTGACGTCCTGGAGGGATGACATTATCTCCGTCTCCGATCTTGCGAAAACTATGGCGAGAAGATTTTCATACGCAGAAAAGGGGAAGGTAGTCGACCTTACCTCAAACCCACCGATCAGGAAACACATAAGAGCACCAGAGATGGATACAACTAGGGCTGGGCACAAGTACTTGTTACTTGCCTGATACTTGCTACTTGCCCCGTACTTGCCTTATTGAAGCAAGTACCCGTATGAAATAAGTCGGGTAACAAGTATCAAAATTTAAATACCCGCAAGTACAAGTCGGGCCGCAAGTATCATAATTATTTTAGCTACCCGCCCCGTTATTACCCGTACCCGTTTCTATAATACAAATATCTATATTTAAGATGTATATATACTGCAAATCTTATAAAAGTGTCGAAAAAAACCCAACCCATTTAAAATAAGCCCATTCTATTAAATAAAAAGGCCCACAACTAAATAACTTAACTTTCTAAAGTCCTACATCGTTTTAAGAAGTTGACACACTACACACTTTGTGTCTATAAAAGAGGGAAGAAGGAATTACATGTTGTCAGCGAATAGGCTTGGCACAAATCAGGCCCATCGACTTAAATTTTTGCAAGTAGCAAGGCGGGTCGAATTACTTGCGGGTCTAGTAAAATTTATCAAGTACCCGTTTAACCAAGTACCCGTTTTAAACGGGTCGGGTACAAGTCCAAAAATTTCAAAATTGTGCAAGGCGGGTCAGGTTACGGGTACACCCAAAAACCCGGATACCCGACCCGTGCCCAGCCCTAGATACAACTGATCTCATACGCCAAAACTCTCTAACGCTTATTGGACGATTAACAAACCCTCGAGAGCAACGCATGGAATCAATGATTCCCTTCATCTCCAGCCGCTGGGAACTTCGAGGAAGAGCTGTGGGTTCAGACCTAGGAAACCACTGCTTCCAGTTCAGATTTGACTATGCAGAAGATCTGGAAAAAGTTCTGGAAAACAGACCTTACCAATACGCAAGATGGATGCTCATCCTCCAAAAATGGGAACCCATCATCTCATCCACGTTCCCTTCTCAGATCCCTTTCTGGATCCAGCTCAAAGGCATCCCCCTGCACTATTGGAAACGGGAGCTTCTCAGCAACATTGGCCGAGAAATCGGTGACTACAAAGAGCAAATCCTTACCAAAACCTCGGCAAAAATCAAAGTGGAAATCAACGGACTACAACCCCTCATCAAAGAAGCAATAATTGAATTTGAAGGAGGCTAGGAGGCGGTAGTTACCTTTGAATACGAAGAGTTGGGAAGACACTGCTCCTACTGCTACAGCCTGAACCACGAAGTGGAACTATGCCTTGAGAACCCGCTTCCTCTTAAGCCTACAAGGAACTATGCTGCAACATCAAGGGAGAGACCTTACCACCAATGCCAAGATAGACACGGGAGACCTTTTAGAGAAAGACCTTCTACAAAACGAGCTGAAACTGCCAAATCTACGGAACCTGAACGTCAGAAATCCCCTTTGGTGAATACACAGGCAGAGCGACAACAACAAACCACCAACCCCTCTCAACAGCACGGGGAACGCCAAGATGACGCAAACCAACAGATCCAACTCCCGCCAAGATCAAACCACTACGAACGAAACCTCGGCCAAGCATATCCACGGAGAGGAAACCCCCGGATCTCACTGACACGCCAAATATGGAGAGAGAAACGACCAAGTCTGGTGGATTAGACAGACGAGATCCCCACCCCTCCACCTCTCCCTCTACTGGTAGCAAGAAACTTAGATGTGGAAGAATTCACACCAATGCAGGGAGTATCCGATTCCTTTTATGAAGATTTCATGCCTTCTTTACTTATACTATAAAGGGGTGTATTGGACAAGGGATTTTAATATTTTTAGATGATTTTGAAGTGATTTTTCAATTAAAGATTTCTAAATATCTTTTCAAATATAGTGTTACTGTATTAAATAAGGAATGACTGAAACGGCATTGTTTTACTTTGTCTTGTCTTTAATTTTTTTCTCTTTTTGGTCTTTTTTTTTGCTCTTTGTTTGTGGACAAAACATCTGCACTTTTTTTCTTTATTGGATTAAGGAATTACACTTTTGTTTCGTTTTTAATTTGTTGGTACAACGTACTGTGTGACTTTGAACAAAGTGTTGGAAGAAAACATGGTTTTCTTAAAAAACAAGGAAAACAGAATATAAGTGGTTCTTTTACTTTCCGATAAATAAACTCTTTTATCAACACTCAAGCTGTTTCTTTATTGATAATGAAAATTAATATGGGTTTTTACAGAGAAGACAGCATTACTTAAATAGACAACTCGTACAAACACTTGTAGAGTTGCATCTCTTTACATATAGTCTCGTTGATACCACTTTGGATAAATAACTAACTTAATCTACTTGCTTACTCTTGACTAACTTGATTATATGATCAACACAAAGAAGAATGAAAAAACTGAAAGAAGAACATGAAGAAGGTCTCTGCATCGGTCTTGAGCATAGCCTCTTACGTCTTGTGAAATAGCAAGAGAAGAAGAATCCCACGAGAATCACCTGAAATGATAAAATCATTTAAGAAAGTCATTTAAAATCCCATAAAAATCATCCAAAATCCTCTCAAGATCTTTTTTGGGAAAATTGGAAATAAAGGACGTTTCAAATGTATGTTTGGTAATCTACACCTTTTAATATTTTGTTCATTTTTGGACTAAATTAACCTTATCTAAATTACTAAATTAATCAAATAATTTTTTAAAAATTCAGGAAAATGTTAATAAAAATAATAAAAATTGAAAACATCATAGTAACACCTTTATGATTTTAAGTGTAAAAACAAAAATTGAAAAAAAATGTTTAGTTATTGTTTTAAAAATTTTAGAATGTGAATTCTAACGTTTCAACATATTCTAAAAGTTTTAGAATGCATGTTCTTAAATTTGTACATATTCGAAAAAAATTAGAATCCGCATTCTACGTTCTAAAATTTTTAGAATATGAATTCTAACGTTTGAACATATTCTAAAACTTTTAGAATGCATGTTCTGAAATTTGTACATGTTCTAAAAAATTTAGAATCTGCAATCTACTTTCTAAAGATTTTAGAATTCGTGTTCTACAGTTTGTACATATTCTAAAACTTTTAGAATGAGCCTTCTAGGATTTTAAGAATGCAAATTCTAAAGTTTGTACATGTTCTAAAAAGTCTAGAATGCACATTCTATCTCTAGATTCTAAAAAATAAAAGAAACCAATATTAGGAAATGAAATCCCAAAAAAATCTCTCTCAATATCTCCTTCTTTTATGTTTGAAATATATAACTGCAGAAACTTATTAAAGAAAAAGTTTATAAATCACCAAACGTTTTGTTGTTTGCTATATAGTGTCTCGACTAGTTAATTGCAGCATGCTTATGCAATTCTCATTAAAATATATAATTGGTCTCATCTTGTATTAGACGCAAGTCCTCATATGGGTAGTGAATACTATTAAACATACATAATTGCTTTAACAAAATGGGTAATTGCATCAGAGGTTCGTTAAACGTTATGACTGGGTATGCAGAAAAACTACAGAGACAACACAGGTGGTAAAATATTTTGATCATCCAGGAAACTCAGTGGGGTCTTTCTTGATATTCACCTATTCCTAGAAGATCCTGTAGGACATGAACAAGAGCTTCTTAGTTAGGAAGAACATAACACAATGAACAATGAAGCTATAAGCATACAACCATGAGTTTTTAGATATTTGAACTTTTTTAAAGTTCATGTGCTTTGATCATTTAGTTTTTGGTTATCTATAGGCTAATTGGGCTAGAGCGGTAAAAATGAGGAACTTTTGCTCGTAAGAGATTATTGTCTCCATGAGACAGACAAGTTTTCTTTCAACATGTGTGACTGATATACCTCTATTTTACCTACTTTTTATGCTATTTTACTATGGTTTTCTAGTGGATTCTTGTGTTAAAAGGTAGTTTTTATGGATTTATAGTGCAAAGAGTCATTTTAGGTAAAAAGGTGCATTATGGAGCAAAACAGAGATTTGGACTCTAAACCAGTTCAATGCCCCTGCATCAACTTTGGATGGAGCTAGAAAAAGATCTACTCAATGGATTTCATCAAGACCAGTTCCCTGCGTGCTCTGATTGAGTTAACTTTCCAACGCAACTGGAATGGCTTCATTTGGATGAGTAGAAAAGGAGTTATAGCCAAAAGAGTGAAGACTGCTCCAGACGGCTCTATCGAGAATCAGCGCCCAACCGCGCAGTCCGGCTGGCCGAGGAACGAATGTTCCGCGCTCGGCCAAAACTGTATCCGTCCGACTGAAGTCTCGGCCAAAGTCCAAACCGCTCGGCCGATCACGATCACGACCCGGGAAACTTAAGCCCGCGGTCGGCCACGCCACAACGCCACGCCACGCCGCGCACGACCACGCGCGCGAGCCGGGAAGTAACGCCTCGCGGCCGCGCAACTCGTCTCACGTACCACGCCGAACGTTCCGTCCGAGCCGGGAAGAACGCCCGCGTCCGGCCGAGAAACCATCGGCCAAATCTCATCCGTCCGACCACGCCGGCCGACCGTCATAACATCCGGCCACGACGTTCCGACTCGGCCAAGACCCGACTGTCCGGCCGATCGTCCCGACCGACCGTCCGAACGCCGCGGTCGACCCGAAGCCGTTTTTGAAGCCCAATCCGCACAATTCAAGCCCAAAGCCGGCGCCGACCTAGCTAGATTAGGTTTAGCCGCTTTCATACTTAGAGCATTATAAATACTTCTTTTTAGCCTTGTAACTCAAGAAGGAGAGAGACCACAATCTATTTTACATCTTAATAAAGTTTTGCTTGCTTTTACTTTGTTCTTGCTTGTTACTCTTTCTAGAGAGGATTCGAATCTCTGTTCTTATGAATATGAATTCGTTTCCTTCTCTATGTCTGAGTAGTTTACTTGTTAAGTGATAGGAAGTCAAAGGATAGCATTCATGTATGCTTGATGATTGATCACAATTAGGGTTTTACTTATAATCTCCATCTTTGCTTATACTTAATGCTTGTTGTTAATCTGGCCAATTAGCATATGCCTTTAGGTTGATTTGAGCCTCGACAGTGCTGTATCATTCGCCTGAACTAGTATTTGGTGGGCAATCTCTTTTAGACTGCGACAGTTGATCTACTTGTAGGTTGTGAACAATTGATCTTGATCGAACTAATGCTTGATTTAATCACCTAGGGACATACCAAAAGTTTAGCGACTAGGTAGATTAACAAAGGGGTCGGAGCCTCGACAGTGGAATGATCATACCATAGTGTTTCAAGTTCTAGATTAGCACCTAAGTGCGGTAACCCTAATTGATTGATTTCATGCTTCTTGAATTGCTTATCTCAAGACTATCCTATTGCTTAGCCTTTCTCTCCTATTGAATTCTTCACTTTTTATTACTTGCATGCTTTACTTTCTCTGCACTCAACCAACTTATACTTTTGCCCTAGCTTGATCTCAAACTCATAGCTTGTAGTGTGCAATCTGGTCCTTGTGTTCGATACCCGTTTACTACTTCTGACCTGTGCACTTGCAGAATCAGGGATAGGAAAGGGGAAGACCTGATCCCGCGATCAAGTTTTTGGCGCCGTTGCCGGGGACCAATTCGCACCTACAAGCTCTTGCAAGAGAGCTAGTCTAGGGTTTTATTTTCCTTTTTGTTTTTGTTAGATTTCCTTTTTTCTTTGATTTTGTTTTTCCTTTTTTGTTTTTCCTTTTTGTTTTTAGCTTTTCAGGTTTTCCTAGTTAGATATGGAGAAGGAGCCACAAGCCTCTTCCCCTATAAAGGCGATGCCAATTCGCCACATACCACCTCAAAGCACCTCTTGAGCGAACAAGAGATGTCAAGCCCTCAAGCACCACCACCTTCATGGGATAGTCCTCCAAACTATCCACTTTGAAGACAAAGAAGAAACTTCTTCCTTACCTTGAAGCAGCCGACCTGGAGACGTCTAGCCAAGCCGCATCACACCAAGAAGACACCTTCTAGCCACACCAGAAGAGGAGATTAACCCTGAGCTGATCGAGTTCGTGAAGAGAGATCAATTCCATGATCTGTTTTCAGAGTATGCGCTGGAGCACATAGATCACTTTGACAATCTTTGTGATTCCTATGGAGTTTTTGACTTTGAGAAGAAGATGATGCTATTCAGCACATCACTAGCTGGACCAGCACTAGATTGGGCGCAGCATGAACCACTCTACAATCGAGTCATGGATCGATTTTAGAGAAGCTTTCTTGAAGAGATTTGCAAGGCCACCTTTCAAATCCAAGTACCACCACTACTCTCATCAGCTGGAGAGAGAGCGTGATGAAGAAGAATGGGGAGGCATACCACCCCATCCTGAAGTTTGAATGAAGAGCTAATCAAGCATGTGGAGAGGAATCCTTTCTACAATTCTACTTCAGAATGTGCAAAGGAGCATCTATGCAACTTTGAGCAGCTTTGCCACGACTATGGACTTGGAGACAACCCCAAGAAGATACAACTTTTCCAACTATCACTAGCTGGACAAGCCAAAGACTGGGCTAAGTTCAATGCCCAACATGCTTTCAAGACTTGGAATGGATACAAAGGAGCTTTCCTCACAGATTTGCCAAAGGTCCATTTATGTCCCACCACCACGCCCAAGCTATTCACAACACCATCCATCATCACCAGACATAAACAAGACACCACTTTTCCCAAGGGAGAGCTATCAAGCTGCGCGCCAAACCAAGATTGAAGATATGCTTCAAGAGTACTTGAGAAATCAAGAAGAGAGTACAAAGAAGATGGAGAGAAGAATCGATTTCATCCATGAGAGCCTTGGAAACAAATCTGAAGTCCTATTCAAGCAAGTGATCAAGCTTGATGAAGACATTAAGAAGTTAAGAGAGGATCATGATCGATCTTTGACCCTAGTTAAGCTTGATGTTGCTTCCAAATATCAAGAGTTGCTGAACAAGAGCATGAGAATTGAAGATACTAGCTATGGCAATAGCAAACATCTTGGATCAATCTACAACCGCCTACAAGCCCTTGAAGGATCATCTCATGCCAATTACAAGAGAGAGAGGAGTCCAACACCCAACCACCCTCCCTTTTATTGCAATGCCATCACAAGAAGAAGCACTACTCAAGTCCATGAGGACAATGAAGAAGAAGAAAGAGAGTATGAGGAACAATTGAATGATGAAGATGAAGAGCAGAGCATCGACATCAATGCTTCCCCAAAACAGAGCATGGATACACCAAGCCCTAGAGACCCTCGTTTCTCACCAAGAAGTCAAGCTTCTACACTTCCAAGACTGGAAGCAATGCAAAGACCATCACCACCTACTGAAGAAGAAGATACTTGGCAGTATGATCCCATTGATCCCAACAAGATAAGCCCCATGAAGCTTAAAGAGTTCAATGCTAAGGTGAAATCACTTCCATTCTATGTCACTTTTGAAGAAGCTTGGGATAAACATGGTCTAGTGGAGTTCTTTTTCACAACTAGTGAAAACAAAGAAGAGATACACCAACTTTTCAGGAAGGCTCGATTTCCCCATTGCCCCTCATGGAGTCAATCAACCACCATCACCACCATCATCACCACCACCTCAGTGGTATGTCAATTCCATATCAAGAGAGAAGCTTGCTGAGTTCAATCAGTTTGTCCAAAGTAGGTAAAATAGAGGTATATCAGACTCTAAACCAGTTCAATGCCCCTGCATCAACTTTGGATGGAGCTAGAAAAAGATCTACTCAATGGATTTCATCAAGACCAGTTCCCTGCGTGCTCTGATTGAGTTAACTTTCCAACGCAACTGGAATGGCTTCATTTGGATGAGTAGAAAAGGAGTTATAAACAAAAGAGTGAAGACTGCTCCAGACGGCTCTATCGAGAATCAGCGCCCAAACCGCGCAGTCCGGCTGGCCGAGGAACGAATGTTCCGCGCTCGGCCAAAACTGTATCCGTCCGTCTGAAGTCTCGGCCAAAGTCCAAAACCGCTCGGCCGATCATTCGATACGACCCGGGAAACTTAAGCCCGCGGTCGGCCACGCCACAACCGCCCATGCCACGCCGCGCACGATCACGCCGCGCGAGCCGGGAAGTAACGCCTCGCGGCCGCGCGACTCGTCTCACGTACCACGCACGAACGTTCCGTCGACCCGGGAAGTAACGCCTCGCGTCCGGCCGAGGATTTTCATCGGTCAAATCTCAACCCGTCCGACCACGCCGGCCGACCGTCATAACATCCGGCCAAGATCGATCCGACCACGGCCAAGACCCGACTGTCCGGCCGATCGTCCCGACCGACCGTCCGAACGCCGCGGTCGACCCGAAGCCGTTTTTGAAGCCCAATCCGCACAACTCAAGCCCAAAGCCGGTGCCGCCCTAGCCAGATTAGGTTTAGCCGCCTTTACATACTTAGTGCATTATAAATACTTCTTTTTAGCCTTGTAACTCAAAGAAAGGAGAGAGACCACAATCAATTTTACATCTTAATAAAGTTTTGCTTGCTTTTACTTTGTTCTTGCTTGTTACTCTTTCTAGAGAGGATTCAAATCTCTGTTCTTATGAATATGAATTCGTGTTCCTTCTCTATGTCTGAGTAGTTTACTTGTTAAGTGATAGGAAGTCAAAGGATAGCATTCATGTATGCTTGATGATTGATCACAATTAGGGTTTTACTTATAATCTCCATCTTTGCTTATACTTAATGCTTGTTGTTAATCTGGCCAATTAGCATATGCCTTTAGGTTGATTTGAGCCTCGACAGTGCTGTATCATTCGCCTGAACTAGTATTTGGTGGACAATCTCTTTTAGACTGCGACAGCTGATCTACTTGTAGGTTGTGAACAATTGAACTCATTCGAACTAATGCTTGATTTAATCACCTAGGGACATACCAAAAGTTTAGCGACTAGGTAGATTAACAAAGGGGTCGGAGCCTCGACAGTGGAATGATCATACCATAGTGTTTCAAGTTCTAGATTAGCACCTAAGTGCGGTAACCCTAATTGATTGATTTCATGCTTCTTGAATTGCTTATCTCAAAATCCTATTGCTTAGCTTTCTCTCCTATTGAATTTTTCCTTTTTATCTCTTGCATGCCTTTACTTTTACTGCACTCAACAAACCCATACTTTTGCCCTAGCTCGATCTCGAACTCATAGCTTGTAGTGTGCAATTTGGTCCTTGTGTTCGATACTCGTTTACTACTTCTGACCTGTACACTTGCAGAATCAGGGATAGGAAAGGGGAAGAACTGATCCCGCGATCAGTGACATGTGTGATTTTTTCGTTAATGAGACTGATACTTATTGATTTTGCCTATATTGTTAATTTTGTGAGATTCAAATTTTCTCGATCACTTCATTAGATCTTAGGGGTTCTTGTTTTTTTAAAAGAACAATAAGTATGTTATTTTTTCGTTAATGAAACTGATAATTATTGATTTTATCATTATTGTTAACTTAATTTTCATTATCACTACATTAATTTTTGACTTGTTATCAATAGAACGACATGAGCGAATCAAGTGATGTTTTAGAAAAAGAATTTCTTTTCAGGTTTTGTTTTAACTAGTTTATTGCTCTGAATTTATGTAATGATATTTTGCTTTCCCATGCATATATACTCCACATCTCTTCTAAAAAGTATTTTTCTGTTATCTAAGGGGCGTTATTCAATCATGATTTTTAATATAGTTTAAATCCAATCATTTAATCCATTGTTATTTAATCATGGTTTCGAAATTTTTAACCAAATCTAATGTTATTGGTTTAAATATTTTAAACACTTTCTAGTGTTATTGGTTCTTGTATTTACAATTTCTTTATTAAAAGAGTTTGAAATCTTGTGTTATTGAATTAAGTAGTTGAATAGATCAATAAAGAGGTTTGTGCAAATTAACCCTCCAATTAAATTAAATTTGCAAATCAAACCTGAATTTTTTCCTCTGAAATTAAACTAACCAAGTCAAAAGTCACCCACTAAATAAGCACTTTGTGTGGTTGTCATCAAGTTCAAACGTTGACATAAAACATGTTGCTTTGCCCTTTTAAAATTTGTGTTGTTTCTGCAAAAAATTGGTCAAGGCGAAATAATTAACAAACCAGTATAAACCAGGAAAACAATTAGGTTAACTTTAATTAATAAGCGTTAAATATCTTATTATATAACAACACATTTTTTTGTTCATTTAATTCTTCACATTTTTTTGTTCAATTTATGCTCCTTTTACTTTTCCGAGGATTCTAACATTTGGAACCATCAAGTTTATCACGCTTCATGCGTTCTTTAGACTCACTAGCAGCTTGATATTGTCCTTCTCGGACACATCAATTCTTATTAGATCATCTAAGGGCCTGACTGGTTTAACCGCTGCGGTTGCGGTTGCGGGTGCGGGAGTTTGCAGAAGCGGGCGGTTGTGATTAGTAGCGTTATTAAGCGGTTTGTACGACTGGCATAACAATTGAAAATGGATGCGTTTGCGGGTTACTTATGACTGGTTCACTTGCGGATGCAATAGCGGTTAAACAATAAATTAATAATATAAACACATTATATAATTATAAAAATATCAAAAATATTTTAAATGAAAATTTTAAATTTATGGTTCAACATAATTAAAAATATTTTTTTATAAATAATAATATGTGTATAATACTTACGTCTATCTTTTAATTTCTATAATTTAAATAAAAATGTGATTTTATTTTCAAAATATATATTTAATGTGAAAATTAAATTTATTTTACAATTTTATTTATTAGATATATATGTATTAAAGAATATTTATGAAGAGAATTTTGATTTGTAGAACTTATAAATATATAAGTATTATATGATTTTAATGAATATTGACTAAAAGTACTAATTTTTTATTTATATTGTGATTTTATTATCCAAATCTTATTTTTTAATAAATATTATTATTTATTTTCGGATTTTATATAAGTTTGTGTTTTTTTTTTTTTTTTTTTTTTAATTATCCACCCGCAACCGCTCGCAACCGCAACCGCAAACGCTTGCGGAAAGGAGCTTTTGATTTTCAGCGATATAGAGCGGTACAGAGTGGTAAGAGCGATTCAAAGCGGTTGTCGTGATTGTTATAAACCGCCGAAAACCGCTACGAACCGCAAACGCTGCGTTTGCGGGTGGTAGCGGGAGAACCAATCAGGCCCTAAAGCTGGTAAGTGATTCAATCACTATATTTGGGTTAGTAAATGTATCTGGCAACTGATACAATAAGTTTTGTGAATGAATTATCTTATGGACTTCTATTTCACATTCTATAGTCCGAAGATCAATTATAATTCATTCAAACTACTTTTCTTTTCCAGCCTTTTATTTTCTCCCCCTGATGTTGGAAAGACTTATCCATTAACATGGTAGTCTATAAATCGAGCCTTACTTAAATCCTTGAGGGATAGCTCTAGATATTATCAATGGAGATTCATATCCAACATCTACAATCTCTTTGAAGATCCATCTTATATTGCTGTGGTGGAGCAATGTGGATGTTGCACACCCAAAAGTTTCTGACCCAAAACTAATTTTGATGGGGAGAACTTTTAGTTACTTGTTGGCTTTATGCGAGTTAATGCTTGTGCATTATGTGCAATGATGAACATTTTCTACTGGATGTTTAACATTTATTCTTACAAACATGTTTTTCTTTCACCATAGACTTAAGATGTGATTTCACTAGTATTACTAAGTCATCTCGCAAACTTCAGGTTGCAAATTTATTTCATTGATACATACAACTATTTTGTTGATGCATTATAAAAACACAATGAAATTTCTTATAGAGGATGATTAGTCCACAAAATGGGTTATTAAACCACATGTTTCTTGTATATTCTCTAGAAAATGAATTGAATTAAAATCTATTTTGGCTAGTGATAACTGTTGTATTATCATACTCTCTTGTGATAAAATATCACATTAGAAATTATTAAGAAGAATCTTCTAGTTCTTCAGTAAATGTTTACATATTGTATTTTACTTCGCATAATTCTTGAACTGGAATGGTTTACCAGTTCATGCCAAATTATGTTAAATTCAGTAAACTTCTGGTTTACTACATAACATCTATTTAACTTTTCCTCATTTATTGTATATTGAAATTCCTTGGAATTACTTTATATATGATTCATCAAGATCACTCATCTTTGAGTATAATCTTCTGGATTATGAGTTTGGATTGTGGGATTCATCCATTCTCCCCCTCGAGATGATGATACTTCAGGTTCATCTATCTCGAATTGAATTCCAATATAAAATCAATAACCTCTTTAACCATTTACTTGTATATCACATTCACGTCATGGAATTGATCATAACCAATTAGATATCATTTTCATCAATGATTTAATATTTTCTCAAACTAATGTAAAATGTCTAAGATTATTTTGTCTACAGGACAATACGACAATATTATTTAGAGTATGCTTTTTAGCATCTCTATACATTGATATACATTATTTTCTATATAGTTAAAATTTATTTACAGACTTCAGGTCTTGTAATCTTTTATGAAAATTTAAAATATTCATATAGAGAATAATAATAATATAAATAAAAATATATATATAAATAAATAGAGCATAATCAAAATAAATATTAATAATATATACCATTTATTATCACTTCTGGTGACAAATTTAGTTTAAAATAAAATCAGAAAGATAAGATATAATTTGAATAAATTCTCAAATTATATTATCACTTCAAGTGATAATGTTTTTGTGAGTGATAATGTTTTTGTGTCTACAGGACAAAAAAATTTTCTTGATGTATTTTTTTTTTTTTTTTTTGTCAACAGCCTCTGGTCCTAAACCGATTCGAGAAGCGAGATCGGGGGAACCGAGTTTACATAATACACATCGTAAGGCTGATTTCGAGCACGTCGTGCTAGCTTGTCTGCCTTTGTGTTCTTCGTTCTTTGGATTCTTGATGTATTTTAACATCTTCATAATATTTATTATCTCTACTTGACTTCAGGTCATGTGGTTTTTTTTATGCAAATACTAAATATATAAAATATAAAATAAATAAATATTATCAAGCTAAATAAATGTATAAGTAAAACATGATAATAACAATTAATATTAGTAATATGTATCACTTCAGGTGACAAATTTAATTTTAAAAGGAAATAATAATAAAAATCATTAAGAATTTATTTGCTATTGTGTCTACTGGACAATAATATTTTATAAATCTTATATATAATGAGAGGATATCCAGTTGCTGGCGGATATTCTCCTTCTAATAAAAAGACACGTGTCATCCCCTCATTTATTTATAAAAAAAATCACAAAAAAATTCACGCAAATGACTTTTCGGCATCCGCCTCCTCCACTACTTTCCGAACTTTTTTCCCGTCGGCCGTTCTTCTATCTCTGTCACCAAATCGCCAATAACAAACAAAAAATTGGATAAACTGGAACTATACGTAGTGATCAAAAACAGTAATTACGAACATGAGCATTGAACAAACATATTAATGGAGCATAGATATAACAAATGAAATCAACTATCGATATTGAGCAAAACGAACCACTGACGGTGTCGGCGGGGAACAACAACATTTCTTAGGTTTTCTCGGATCGCCTAACGAAATACAAAAATGCCCTAAAAAATCTCAATCCCAGTCTCCCTCTCGTCAGGAAAAGAGAGAGAGAAGCAAATTCCGGCGAGAAGCACAGTTTGAAAAGGCGGCTGAATCTTACGAAACCAACGGCAACGGAGGTGGATCCCTCTCGTCTGGAAATGAGAGAGAGAAGCAAACTCCGGCGAGGAGCACAATTCGAAAAGGCGGCTGAATCGTATGAAACCGACGGCAACGGAGGCAGATCGAGGATCTGATCTCTGGGGTCGATTTGGTGATTTCGTAGAGAAGGTATGACGGAGAAGAGAGAAAGAATCTGGTGGTTGAGAGACGATGAGACTCTTTCAATCAAATTGGATCACCACCGTTGGATTAAGACCAATAGACATAATCCAACGGTCTAGAATGAATAAGTACATAAATTAATTTTCATTTTGGATTCGACTCCTCTAATTAAGCTTCTAATCAGGAAACGCCTTTTCCTTTATTGTCTGCTGCCCAAATCATAGCACCCTAGCAGCTTTTATATTTCATAAGAACTCGGTTTCGGTGGTCCATGATAAAATGTCTTCCTTTTTCTTTTTTCTTTTTATGTTTGGCTGTGCTGGGTTCTTGCGCAAACATGATTTGATCTAAATGCCATATTGTATCAGTTCACAGGGACATTGCAGGAATTGTGATTGTAAGAGAAGCTGGTGTGGACTCAATACTGCCCGAACAGTTATTTTTCAAATATTAAAGCCAAACAGAGAAGGTTTTTACCATTCGATCAGATTGCAGACTCATGCCGGGAGAATTTGCAGCTTTTAAAAATAAAATCTGAATCTTCTGCAAAACTTAGCACCTGAGACCAGGTGTTGGCATCTTAACTTTTATGTGTAGATATGAAGACGATATTATGGAAATGGTGTTGGAACCAAATTTAAAGTCCTCATGGGCTGAATAAATTGTGGACAAATGTGAAAAGAAATGGGCTTAGGCTCATGTAAAATGAATGAGAAATTTGAGTGAGTTAAATGAAGGAGTACTTGATTTTGTCCCACATTGGAAAGAAGGAACTTTTTCCTCTTGTTTAAATATAGACATTTCCATACAATGTTCAATAGCATTTAGTGGGAGACTATGGACCTTGAGAGAAAGGGGGCCATTATGCAAAAAAAAACCACACGCGCGCGCGCGTCGCCGCCGGGCCGGGCTCGGGTCTTGGGTCTTGGTGAATGTGGGCTTCGCCCACAAAAGCCTATTCTTTTTGGGCCAAATTCCTATCAAGGTTTTTGCTAAAGCCCTACCCGAAATTGCATAATGTGTAGAATAAATCTTCCAGAAGATTGAGTTCGTTTTTCGGTTTCCTTGATAAACTCGAAAAGATATTCGGAATATTTCCGTATCCCTTTCGATAAACATAAAGGAGAATATCTTGCGGATATTCCTTCCTTGCCGACCAAGTCTTCTCACAGCTATAAATAAAGGGCCTCACCCCTCTCATTATTGATTCACTCGAATATCAAAACACTCCATCAAAAATCTCTCGCATCTCTTCTCCTCTAAACGTAAGTCTCGAGAGTATAGCGTAGTTATTTAGTTCGTAGATTCTGTAGTCCGGTGTTGGGACTATAGTCTCACGTAGTTGTATCCTGGGATTCAAAAGTCTCATGCAAACCGCCACACTGCGGGAGATTTATTGAGTTAAGGAAAGAGATCAAATCTCGCCTCTGCGTAATTCGTCTATTTCCAATCGTATTTTTAATTATATATTATTTATTATATAAGATTTTATTTCGTGTTTTCCAATCTGGATTTTCGCGGTCCTACAGTCTTAACTCAATAAATCCGATCTTCCTTATCGCCTGAATCGGATTGGAATATAGCGAAACAGTTTTTTCTTATATGATATATAAAACGGTTTGCTTATAGATCTAAAACAGTTCTGCGAAAGCTCTCTAGCTATTCAGCAGAAAGTTTCGATCTCAAAAAAGACGAATATCATTACTTGATAAAACGATTTACGCGACAGCTTTTAGCAGGATCGCGAAAACGTTTTTTCAACTTTATTATATCTGATCTCTGATCTAATATAACGTTTAAGAGCAAGTCTCTGTGAACTTAGCGAATATTTTCGCACACCCCACAATACTGACAAAATCTGTCTTTGTGATACAGATCCATAATGTCTGGTACTGCTAATGGAACCAACGGGACTGCT
>CACVBM020001555.1:0-32359 GCA_902728155.2 Microthlaspi erraticum
AACAAAAAAAAAAGAGGGAAAAAAAGAGCAAAAACAAAAATCTCTTCGAAGCCTCGAAGGCTCAAACAAAAAGCACGAGAGGCGCATATGCGTTTCAGCGCGTAAAGTATACGCTGCATCGCTCGCGTGTGAGGTTTGCAGTACCTTCCTCGCTTTGACTCGTTCCCTTCTCTCTTCTGCTACTTCCCAACGCGCGAGTCGTAGACCACTACTTCTAAATCTCGAATGAAAGCAGGACACGTGTAGTTGGGTGTCCTTTTAGCTGCTTCTTTTTAGTTGGTGCGCGGGACCGTGACGCCGTGAAACCGACGCGCCAGACACTCTGTTTTTGGTAGCCAGTCCCAACGGAACCCGTTTGTCGAGAGAGAGACACTTTGACTTTTTGATTCCGTTATTCTAGATGCTCACGAGTCTCAGTCAGAATTTGCATTTCCTAACATTATTGACTTTGCATGCAAAAAGCTTTCTAATGAACAAATAATGTTCTTTATAACTTTGACTCCTCTACATCTGAAACTATTATAGAAACAAAAAAGTCAAAAATTGTAACTAAATTTTAAAACCACCAAGGAATCGCGCTCATATAAAAAGGTTCGTTTGAATTGCTAAAAACTCACAAAAGAGCTAGCATTACATAATAACTCATGCACCAACCCAACGTGCCCCAGGTCCAGACAAAAACCTGATTCGGCCAACCTTGATTATCTCACTACTCAATGGATTGCAGAGATAATGAAATGATAGATTTAGAAGTTTTCTATTCATGGTTGTCTTTGCACTTCACTTAAACTATAGTATACATAACTTAATTGTAATAACTACTATTTAGAGAATAATATACATGCCTGTTTATTTGAACGTGTAAGTGGTGTTTTGTCACGCAGTTTTTTCGTTTGTATAAGTATTTTCTATATATATTTTTAATTTATATGGAAAACATGGTGCTTATTTTTTGTTTAACTGCAAATTAAGTTTAAATTAAAATTGTAGCATTATACTTTGTATAGTTTGAGTCTTTGAGGTGACCCTGATAATTATAATAGTTTTACTTTTTAGAAAGCAATTGTCTTTATACGAACGTCATTTTGTCTCAAAGGAAGCTTCATGTAAAGTTTATCCTTGATGTCACTATTTGTATTTTCTATTTATTTTTCACACCCATGAAGATATCATGTCTCTTAAATAATCAACCATAGTGTCCACGGCTAGCTGCTGTAGTAGTCGGTCGGGGTATTGAAAAGACTGTTGCTAAATCATACGGCCGATACATTTATTATTAGGTTTTCATATTTATTATTCCATTTTAGTCTAGGCAAGCTGAAAAATCAACACGACGTGTGTATTAGTTTGTTGTTTTTCTCTTAAGAGATGGTAACGTGATCTGTTATTTGTGGTGACAATTTTCTCAAGACATTAACACAAATGGCGTAGTCAAGATCTTGAATGGACCCGTTTTGGTTTAAAAGGTATTAATGTTTTTGGCCATTTTATTGGAGTATGTAATTTGGTGGGGTCTGCATGTCAATTTTCTTTACGTGCCGTAGCTGTTTCCACGTGATCATAGCTCAATTATATATGAACGCAAAACACGTATCGTAAGAGTCGCAACGTAGTTATGGAGATGTATATATATGGTCCCAAAACTAAGTAGACTAAGTAGTAAATGAGGGTTGACATGCAGGGCTTGCTCGTTCGTTCTACTGTACTTCTAGCTATTGGCTTAACTATAACAACTTGATTTGTCCGCGTCTTCGCTAAAAAGATCGATGAGCATATAAACTGGACATGTGATTCTATGTGATACTGGTCATGTAACTCTTTAATCTATATATACACTAATTGTATATATGCTCCGTTATATATATGTATTATTTTTTTAAAAATAGGAGAATTTAAAGTGGACTCTCCACTGGTTGCATGTACGGACGTTATCATATGGGTATAAGGCCATAATAAGGGGTGTATTATTAGAAGTGTAAATAAGCATATATTTCCTCGTTGGATGGTATAATATGAGATGCATAGGTGAGACGTTGAGAGCACAGAAGGAAAAGCAATGGCATGTGGTTTATGAGAAAAGACTAGACGTAGCTCCATTATTATCGTTGCATTATATTTATACAGTAGCCTACCTCTTTTACCATTACATACACATACACTGCATCCATATTAAATGCATCACCCAATATTATTATTATCCTTTCAATTCCTTTGAGATTTCTTCGCTGCAAACATTTAAAAACAACATAATTTTATCTTTTATCGAGCTTTGTATAGAAATGGCAATATATGAGCAAAATTACACTCAAAAGTAATGGGTTTGAACCTCATGTTTATGGGTTGTGTGGACGAGTGGAAAATCCTTTATTACTAAAATTTATTGGCTGGTGTCCTATAATCCAGATTAAATCGACAAATCAATAGATTATAGAAAGAGAGCATATTCATGCATGTCGGTGTATGAACGATGTGATAATCCACACAACTTTCGTATTTAAAATAGGTGTAGTATTGCGTTTGCGTTTTTATCTTATAATACTAACAACAATCATGACATGCATATGCATCTATGATATATCTGTAAACTCAAATGATTTCTCTTAGTGAATGGTTTTAGTCTTTAAAAGATTATTGGGAAACCTGGCCTCAATTGAACATAGGCGATTACATATATAGTTATATACAAGCGAAACCAAAACTTTCAATTTTGCAGCTGAAAATGATTATGCGTCAAACGACTAATTGCAAAGGTTAAATGTTGAAAAAATTAAAAGGTTAATTGAAAGACAGGCGTGAGCATAAGGCATCATAAACAAATGATGGTGAACACTGACTATGGGGTCCAAACCTCCATAATTGCAACCTTGTGCTTCTTCTCTTCTTTTTCCCCCTTCTTCAACTTTTTTTATAAAAAAACTATTTTCCTTTTACCTCTTTTCCTATATATTTTTTTTCGAGTAGACTAAAGTTTCGTTCGTTGACAATTATTTCCCCTTAGAATTTTTCTCTGTGTAAGAGGGAACGTGAAAAACTTATTTGAATTATTTTGGAATGTACAAATAGTTTTCCTTAGAATAACTTTCGTCGTTTTCAGGCCTCCCTCTATCTTGTTGTTTCCTTACTGAATAACATGGACAGAAGACTCCAAGAAGATGGACTGTACTTGTTTGGATGTTTGTAACAGTTCTGTGAGTTTGGTAATAGTAAGCTATATGTGTCAAATGAGAATCGTTACATATGGGTTTCACGAATAAGACGTCGGTCCACAAAACCGAATTACTAGATAAATAATTAGAGTAATTTAATTCTTGCTGCGACATTAAAGGTTAATGTTTTAAAATAATGGATATTTGAAACGAAATTGTGTTAGGTAAAGCTCTGAACGTTTAATCGAAACTGATTACAGCAAAACGATGATTAACTTAATTAACGACGAAAATGTTGATAAATAATCAAAATGTGTGCAGTTGGTGAGGAAGAAAAGAGATTTGTCGTCCAGGTTTTATGCTCGTAAAGCAACACATGAGTGTTTCTACCTAACAGCCTATTTCTATAAACTTACTTTTTCGGGCCATTAAGTAGACTCACCTAATTATTTTCCTATTCTAACGTTACGATCATAATTTATGCTAATCTCCGTTTTGTTAAAAACATGCGAATCACCAATTACCTCATAGATTTAACTTGCCATAATTTTTTAATTGACTATTAGAATCCTACTAGAAGTATAACTTTTGTAAACAAAAAAAAAAAGTTATCTAAAACTATATAGAAAATACATTTACTAGTTGAATACTTTATCTTATTAGTTTTTACTTGGTACATAGTTCAAATTTAAGTGTTTTCCTACGATTTTTATGTGACAGTGTACAAACTCAACTTTTTTAATCAGAACAATAAAATACATATAAACACAATTTCTTCGAAAATATTTCAAACTAAACCTATGTACATTAAACCGACCTGAAGATATTTTAATAACAATTTTAATCAAAAACTAATTAACAAACAATCAAAAGATCCGCTCGGAATCCCTGAAAGCCATGAATCATGATCATCGATGATGATGCTGTACACATATTGTAGGATAAGGCCCGATATACGCAACTCAAGCCCGAGTCTACTTCTAAAAGCTACACGACACGATAAATGAGCCTTAGCTAGGTGTTATGCATTATGAATAGACTTTTATCCTACACACGGATCTGCATCATAAGGCTAACAGATAGGTGTTAAAATCATAGAGCTTAAGCAATGACAATCCCCAAAGTGTGGTCACAGCTACAAATAGTTTTATGTTTTCGTTTCCTAAAGATGTCTTAACTAGTTTTACATAGTAGCCTACCTAAGTCGGAAATTAATCTTTAATAATACTTGCAAAACATCTGTAGATAGTAAAACATGTGACCTCTCACTAAACTTGAACTCAAATCCGTTAGCATTGAAATAGTTTTCTTTCACTAGACAGCTACAAAATTTATGTTCTATCCCTCCAATTTTATTATTCTGTTTCAAGTAGTTGATCACATGAAGGATACCACAACAAAATAAAAAAGTTCGGACAAAAACATTGAGCAGAAGCAAGAAAAAAAAATACAAAAGCAAATGAAAAACCACATTCTTTCTTCTCTGGGGTTTCATTTTCTTGGATGTGTATCTTCCGGTTTAGCCGTCCCCGTGGCAGCCTTAGCTACATCAGCGGCACTAGCCTCCGGCTTCTTCTTAACATACATAACAGTGTACATGACTGCTCCGGTTATAGCTAACCCGGCGATAGCCATGGTTGTGTAGCTGTATGGCAAGTTACGGCGTTGATGGAGAACACCGCCAGGATTACTCCCGGGTGGCCTCTTTGATGAGTCAACCCCGGCAGCTTTCACTCCCTCTGAGCTCATCTTCGTCGTATCCGCCGTTTTCTTCCAGTCATTTTCTCCAGCCATAGTTATGTCCTCTCTTCAATATTTTTCTCCTTAAATTTCACTTGAAAGCTCTATACTAACCAAAACAAGAAACCCCTTTGTTTTAGCTTATGAGGTTTGGAGCTGGTAAGAGTCTTGAAGACACGTAATGTCGTTGAGTTTGATTATGTGTCTCAATAAGGGACACCTAGCTGATTCTGTTTGTTTTCTGTAGTAAACGTATTAGGCACGTGTCATGCCTTAACCATAGTAACTAAAATCCAGGTGCCAACAAATTATCATAGATTCATATGTACACATACAATGTAGTTATACATATACTGCCTCTTGTGGGCTTTTGAGCGATGTCTTTTATTCAACTTCAAGGCCCAACATTATGGAAGTCTAATTACACTAGCAAACAAAAAGGTGAGTAGAAAAGGGAAACAGCTAAGCATTGACCAGTCTTCCTTGAGAACCATGAAATCAAATTTCTGTCAGATTCCCAGGTGTTGTCCCTTACCCAACCGTTACGTCACCTTTATCATCTGCCCCAACGGCTAAATCAAACATTTCAACATTTTCCTTTTAATTTTCTTTCTCAATCTTCAACGGCTAGTTTCCGAATCTCTCCTCTATAAAAAACCAGACAAGATCCTCCAACACTCTTCATCTCCAATTCATTCAGACAACAATATACACTCACTCACTCACTAATACTTTTCAGGTGATATATATTCAGTACAAAAATAGTATTTAGTTTGAAATCGATGGCATCTTCTTCTTCTCTTTCAGTCACCATCTTCCTCTGCATTTCCTTCCTTTTCTTCTTGTCCGCGTATGCAAATGAGGTTACCGTCGGCGGCAAATCCGGTGACTGGAAGATTCCTCCTTCCTCTTCTTACTCTTTCAACGAGTGGGCTCAACAAGCTCGCTTCAAAGTCGGCGACTTTCTCGGTATACCCCCTCAAATCCTTAAGAAACCCACAAATCCCATTTCGTCAATTTTTGTTTTCAATTAGACATTTTGCATGTTTAATCTTCGATATTACTCTGTTTCTGACACTGCCGCATGTCTGTTTCAGTGTTCAGGTACGAAGCAGGTAAAGACTCGGTTCTGCAAGTGACAAGAGAGTCTTACGAGAAATGCAACACCACGAGCCCGAAAGCCACTTATACCGACGGAAACACCAAGGTGAAGCTGGACCAAGCCGGTCCGGTCTACTTCATTAGTGGAACAGAAGGTCACTGCCAAAAGGGTCAGAAGCTACGCCTAGTCGTCATCAGTCCTCGCAACTCTGTTTTCGCTCCGGCTCCTTCTCCTACCGATGGTCCCGCCATTGCTCCGACTAGTGGTGCTGCTAAGCTCACCGGCGTGTTCGGTGTCGTTGTTAGCATTGTTCTTGGATTCTGTGCCTTCTTCTGAGAGAGCAGAAGCTTTGTTTTGCTTTTAGTCAGAATTCTATTTTATTTATTAATTTTCGAACATGAAGCAGAGAGATCTGTGTTCTCTCGCTTGTCTTGTTATTACTAAATCAATTAATTTTATTATTCAATCGGAATTGTTCTTCCTCTTGTTCATTTCTGGATCTAATCAAAAGTTAAACGACGAAGAGGAAAAAACATGATTTAAAACCCAAAAAAGAAAAATGATACTAAGTTTTATACGAAAAATAAATCAGAATGTTACCAAAACTAAGAACATAATTAAAGGTAAATGGGCCCATTAGACCAATTTGGGCCTCAAGATACTTTGGGAGGGAATGAAAAATGGTGAGGACTCATGAGCTAGTGGAGCCACGGAGTCGCTGGGTTTATCCTTTCGTTCCTCTTTTTATTTTTTTATCTTTCATCGGAATTCTATTGTTCACCGGAAGTCAGCTCCATAGTGTTCACGGCCGGTGAACGGAGACTTATCCAAATATTCGTGACTTTTGTTAGCTCCGTCTTCTTCTCCACTTGAAATGTGATGAATCATCGTTAATCTCTCTGTTTCACTTCAATTTTCCGGGGAATCAGTTGCTTGGTTTATCTTTACAAAATGGTAGCATTACTCTGCTCGACGAGTCTGTGCGGTGATATTACGGTCACTGATACTTTTCTACTTAGTAACAGCAAAGGGAAATGCTATTGGAGACGCGATAATTTGGTTACCGGCGGATTAAAGCTCCACGCTTTGAAGGTTGGGTCGGTGTTTCATCGGAAGAAACAGTGGAGAAAAGCCATGAGATGTAGAGTAGTCTCAGTGAAAAGCTCAGATTTTTCGGTTTCTATGATAAGCAAGACCTTGAAATCTAATTCTTCGTCGGATGAAGTTACCAAGGTTCTAACGTCGATGCCTGATACCGACTCTGCGTTTACGTATTTCAAATCAGTGGCTGAGAATCCGAATTTACTTCACACCACTGAGACTTGCAACTACATGCTTGAAGCGTTGAGGGTTGATGGTAAAACTGAGGAAATGGCTTATGTGTTTGATTTTATGCAGAAGAGAATCATAAAGAGGGATGCTACTACTTTCTTGACAATCTTCAAGCTGCTTTCTGTGAAAGGTGGATTGCGGCAAGCACCTTACGCACTTGGGAAGATGAGAGAGTCTGGTTTTGCGTTGAATGCTTATTCATACAATGGACTGATCCATCTTCTGCTCAAGTCTAGATTCTGCACAGAGGCAATGGAGGTTTATAGGAGAATGATCTTGGAAGGTTTTAGGCCTAGCTTGCAGACTTACTCTTCGCTTATGGTGGGATTGGGGAAAAGAAGAGACATTGAGTCTGTGATGGGTTTACTCAAAGAGATGGAGACTTTGGGGTTGAAGCCAAATGTCTACACTTTTACGATATGTATTAGGGTGCTTGGTAGGGCGGGGAAGATTAACGAAGCTTATGCGATACTGAAGCGAATGGATGAAGAAGGATGTGGACCTGACGTGGTTACTTACACTGTTCTTATTGATGCTCTTTGTACTGCTAAGAAGCTTGACTGTGCTAAGGAGGTTTTCGAGAAGATGAAAACGGGAAGGCACAAGCCGGATCTTGTGACTTACATTACTTTGCTGGATAAGTTTAGTGATAGCAGAGATTTGGATTCAGTGAGGCAGTTTTGGAGTGAAATGGAGAAGGATGGTCATGTGCCTGATGTTGTAACTTTTACTATTCTTGTGGATGCTCTGTGCAAAGCTGGGAACTTTGAAGAAGCGTTTGAGACTTTGGATGTGATGAAGGAGCAAGGTGTGTTACCGAATCTACATACGTACAACACTTTGATTTGTGGTCTTCTGAGATTTCACAGGTTGGATGATGCACTTGAGCTTTTTGGAAATATGGAAGCTTTAGGTGTTAAGCCTACTGCTTATACGTACATTGTTTTCATTGATTACTATGGAAAGTCTGGTGATTCTGTGAGTGCTCTTGAGACATTTGAGAAGATGAAGGTCAAAGGAATAGCTCCGAACATTGTAGCCTGTAATGCGTCTCTTTATAGTCTAGCTAAAGCGGGAAGGGACCGAGAAGCGAAGCAGATCTTCTATGGCTTGAAAAACGTAGGGCTTGCTCCTGATTCAGTGACCTATAACATGATGATGAAGTGCTACAGTAAGGTTGGGGAAGTAGACGAAGCCATCAAGCTGCTTTCTGAGATGGTGGAGAACGATTGTGAACCTGATGTGATCGTTGTTAATTCTTTGATCAATACGCTTTACAAAGCTGATAGAGTAGATGAGGCGTGGGAGATGTTTATGAGGATGAAGGAAATGAAGCTCAAGCCTACGGTTGTGACTTACAACACATTGCTCTCAGGTTTAGGCAAGAATGGGAAAATTCAGGAGGCGATTGAGTTGTTCGAGGGGATGGCGGAGAAAGGTTGTCCACCTAACACGATAACATTCAACACTCTCTTTGATTGTCTTTGCAAAAACGACGAGGTGGTTCTAGCCTTGAAGATGCTGTTCAACATGATGGACATGGGCTGTGTCCCGGATGTTTTCACTTACAATACGATTATCTATGGTTTGGTGAAGAATGGTCAAGTCAAAGAAGCAATGTGTTTCTTCCACCAGATGAAGAAAGTGGTCTTACCTGATTTTGTTACCCTCTGCACTCTTCTTCCAGGTGTTGTCAAGGCCGGTTTGATCGAAGATGCTTACAAAATCATTGCTAACTTTCTTCACAACTGTGCAGACCAACCAACCAATCTCTTCTGGGAAGACTTGATGGGGTCTGTTTTGGCTGAAGCTGGAATAGACAATGCCGTTTCTTTCTCTGAGAGATTGGTCAGTAATGGGATTTGTCGAGATGGTGAATCGATCCTGGTGCCAATACTCAGATATTCTTTTAAACATGGTAATCCTTCAGGTGCTCGAACTATATATGAGAGATTCACAAAAGATCTTGGTGTCCAACCGAAACTTCCGACCTATAATCTGCTAATAGGCGGGCTTATTGAAGCTGATATGATTGAAATAGCAGAGGAACTGTTCCTAGAGGTGAAGAGCACTGGTTGCATCCCAGATGTTTCTACTTACAACTTCTTGCTTGATGCTTATGGAAAATCAGGAAAGATCGACGAACTCTTTGAGCTGTACAAAGAGATGTCTTCCCATGAGTGCAAACCAAACACAATAAGTCATAACATTGTCATGTCCGGGCTCGTGAAGGCAGGAAATGTGGACGAGGCTCTTGATTTGTACTATGATCTTATCAGTGATGGGGACTTCTCTCCAACTGTTTGCACGTATGGTCCACTTATCGATGGCCTCTCTAAGTCAGGAAGATTATATGAAGCAAAACAACTCTTTGAAGGGATGTTGGATTATGGCTGCAGGCCAAACTGTGCTATCTACAACATTCTCATCAACGGGTTTGGAAAAGCCGGTGAGGCTGATGCAGCGTGCAAGTTGTTCAAAAGGATGGTTAAAGAAGGAGTAAGACCAGATCTCAAGACTTACTCTGTTCTTGTTGATTGCCTTTGTATGGATGGAAGAGTGGATGATGCCTTGCATTACTTCAATGAACTGAAGGAATCTGGCCTCAGTTCGGATGTAGTTTGTTACAATCTAATGATCAATGGACTCGGGAAGTCTCAGAGACTTGAAGAAGCTCTTGAGCTTTACAATGAGATGAAGAACAGCAGAGTAATCACCCCTGATCTCTACACTTACAACTCCTTGATTCTAAATCTTGGTATGGCCGGAAAGGTTGAAGAAGCTGGGAAGATCTACGAGGAGATTCAAAGAGCGGGTCTTGAACCAACCGTTTTTACATTTAACGCTCTGATCCGTGGATTCAGTTTGTCTGGAAAGCCCGAGCACGCTTACGCGGTGTATCAGACAATGGTGACCGGAGGTTTTAGCCCCAACACAGGAACATACGAACAGCTCCCCAATAAAGCTTGACATGTTACGCAGCTAGTACAATTAGAAGAGCTCTACATTAAGTGAAGCTTCTGGTGAAAAGTTTGTCAATGTGAAGTGTACAAATACAAAACGTTTTGTGTAAATGTCATATTGTTTTGTTTGTTTATATGATGATGATATGATCTTTAAGGCCAATAACATTTCACTAATAATTCTGGAATCTCGTGATACAAAAGTCTGGAATCAGAGGAACTGGAATACTGAAATCCTCAGACAGGTCAGGTTGTGGTATAAGTCTTTCAAAAGCATTTACATATTGAGCCAAAAATACTAGATGTTATCTTCTGTAATGGGACTACTTTGACGAGCTGGGCTCATCATGGCTTGGTTCTGGTTCGGTTGCTGATGGAGTAGGTTCCGTGGACTGAAGAGGCTTCTTGAACTGAACCAAGATCATGGTCATGTTGTCACAGCCTTCACCACCTGCAGTGTTTGGAGCCAGACATCTATCGAGAACCTTTTCACACACCACCGAGAGTTTGGTTTCCTGAACGTTACAAAAGAGAAACTGTAGAAATCCAGAAGAGGAAAGACTGGGAGAAAAGGGAAACTGTAATCCAAACGAAGACAAATCACGTAAGCTTACCGAATTCATCTGTTCATGTAGAAAATCAACGAGTTGTTGGCTAGTCATGCAATCCCTGCAGATATGAGATGAACCAAGATAGGTGTATCAATATCACTCACTATCTAGAAAGGAACTTGCTTGGAGAACAACTTTTTAAGTTTGATTATACCAAATTCCATCGCAGGCAAGAACAAGGAAATCATCATCATCGCAGAGTTCAACCTGAAGAGGAAGAAAAACATAAGTGTTAATACAAGATGTTTCAGGAGAAAGAGAGACGGCATTAGACACACTTACAGTGTTGATATCTGGACTTGCGGTAACCATTTGCCTTTCAGACGGCAAATTCTTATTCTGCTTGAATTCCATGTCACCTGTAAAAGAGACAAAGAGCAGCTCCAATCAGAATTGCATGATGTATACAAGTTGGCATTATGTGTAGAAGAGGTTACCGATGGCTCTTGCTAGATTTAAGCTTCCATTGACTCTCCCAGCATGAATAAATCCGCCAGCTTTCAATATCCTTTCTTTCTCAGCTTCAAGTTCTGGTTTGTGATCTCTAGAAAGATTGTAAGCCTGTAGACACACTTAAAAATGTCAAAAACTCTAAAATCATAACACTTCAAAATGCCTAACGAAACAGTGTTTTACCTGACCCTTTCTGGATATAACACAACGTGAGTCACCAGCATTTGCAACAAATAGCTGCTTGTGTCTAATAACAGCTACACATGCTGTGCTCCCAGGATTAGGTCCAGGAAAGTCAGAATGAGGACCCTGTTTTTCACAAGGAAGCCACAAGTCTCAGTCTCAGTTCTAATTCGATCATTATGCAGGTAAGGAAAGGAAAATTTACTTCCTCAAAATCCCAAGCATCAGGTTTATTAGCGCTGTCTCCACTTCTTGGTGACCATATAAGCCCTTCAATCATTCCACTAAACTTATTGATCTTGTCACCGAGTACTGCTAATTCTCTCCATCCTCTCTGTCCTTGCATCATCTCATCCATTCTACAATAGTAACCACACAGCAACAAAAGAGCAAAACACTTAATGCCCAACTTCAAAACAAAACGAGACTCTTTCTCTTGAGTCTTGACGCTACCAAATCCTAAGTTACCTGAAAAATGATCTCTGAAGAGAAGTCCCTACATCTCCAGCTGCATATGCCTCATTACTGAGAACCTGCTGGTGTAGATACTTGGCGCAGAACTTTGAAACAACTTTACCTAAAACACCATCCAAAATCATTTGAGACTCCATGTAAATAACGAAGCTTGATATCAGTCTTCAAGCTCTAGCTGCTTTGGGAGCTCTTAACACAAAGCTTAAAGCGTGAAAATTCGTCCAAAAAGTAAAAACACAGATTTTTTTACCTCCATGGCCATCATAGACACCCAAAAAAGAAGTGTTATCATCCAGATTAAGTATTGCAGCATGCTACAAAAGTTAAAAACCAGTGATTGAATCAGTTAGGAAACAAATATCTGCAGAACAGAAAAAAAGAAAGGTTTCAACTTTTTGAGTTTTTTTTTCACTCACTGCGTCTTCCATGGATGCACGCCAACCTTGCATAGACGATAAGCCATATCTAAGTTTATCATTTTCGCCATCTTCTGAGAACTTATCTGTTTTCGGAGAACTAAGGTATATACCCATCTCGTTTCTGCAAACCGAAATTGGACATTTCTTCGTATAATCAAAAGACGATTCTTGCTCAATAACATAAAACAAAAACACTCAAATCCAACAGAATATCAAAACAATCTACTGTTTCCGAGCTAATATATGTAAATCAAAAGGAAAATTGGAGATGAATAGTCACCTGAAAATTAGCTTCAGACACCTGTGATCTTAATAATCTTTTTAAGCTTAGAGTTTGACACTGCAATAACAGGCCCGGATTTGGATATAAGCAATTCAACAGATCAAATGAATTACGAAATGAAGTTGTTGGAGAAGCTTGGTTTTTCACATTTCTGTCTCGATAATGGCTGACAACAGAAATGGAGGTGGGAGAGAGAGAGAGAGAGAGAGAGAGAGAGAGAGAGAGACTCGATCGGAATGATCTGAGGAACAAAAGATGAAATTTTTAATTGAGAAATTGTACTTGGGATCAGATTGTACGCCAAAAAGAAAACGAAGAGAAAAAGTCTGGTTTTTTGTTTTCCTGAGAAGCAACGAAAGTTTCTGAATTTGTTTTCTTCTCCTTATTCGCCACCATAACACTAAGGAATACAAATATAAAAAAATACTCCTAGTATACTTGTTTCGTTTTCCTCCTAATGATTTGGTGGGTGATAATTAATAAATTTCCGTAATTGGATTAGCGTCAGTTATTTTTCTCTAAACGTGTAAATTTTCAGTTGTATAGACAGGTAACTTCAAATTTCAGACATATCGTGTGTCTTCATTAATTTCTCTCCAAGTTAGGCAATATTTGTTGTATACTTTATGGCTACATATCATGAACAAGACTACATCTAAGTACTACTGTTTCTGCCTAATTTGTTGATCAACAAACAAACAATAGCTTCTGCACCGCTCATATTTCCCATTTTATGTATTAATAAAATTTATTTTTCCTCAACACTGTGTAGGGCTGTGAATATAATATTGAACACGTGTTTTAATCAGGATCACAGTAGATTTTTGTGTGTTTTGCAAAAGTTTGTACTTATGAATTTAAAATCTCTCTTTTAAAGCATGAAATAAACCTTGTTGCTTATCGTGTTTTTATATTAAGCACTCATTTCCTTTAAACGCGTGAACACTTAAGTATAAACTAAAACACATTTCTAGATAGTAAACACATTTTGCTTTTGTAATGGCTTCCTCTTACGCATCATTTTCTGCAGTCTTCAATGGTTTCGCTGCAACCAGACCAAACCATCCTTCGACTTTTCTCGTCACTTCATTGAAATTCTCCAGAGGAACATCAAATTTTCGGAATCTGAGAAATGGGCTTTCCCTGAAATCTTCGAACAATCATGGGTTTCAATTCCAAACCAGAAATTTCAGCGTTTATGCAAGAGCTGCTGCAGAGAAGACTGTTCACGATTTCACTGTAAAGGTACGTTTCTATTTCTGTTTCTTCCTTAACTTCTATCAAAATATGCTTTCTTCTTTTTATCCCACAAATGTTCTGTTTCTTTTTCTTGAACAGGACATAGATGGGAAGGATGTTTCTCTAGATAAATTCAAAGGAAAACCTCTGTTGATCGTTAACGTTGCTTCGAAATGGTGATTCTTTCTTTATTTGTGCCACGAATTTTGACTTTTACTTTCGAAAATTATATTTTTTTATGTTAAAGGTTTCTGAAAGAGTGTTTATTTTTTCTAAAATTTTATGTCACAGTGGTTTGACATCATCAAACTACTCGGAGCTTTCACAACTGTACGATAAATACAAGAACCAAGGTGAGCTTTTATTATTGATAAGCTTTTTCAACGTCCCAAATCCTTATGAATATGTAACACATTTTGTGGCCTGGCTCTATCTCTCATTTTTTGTGTGTCTCTTATACTTAGGATTTGAGATTCTAGCTTTCCCTTGCAATCAATTTGGAGGTCAAGAACCAGAATCAAACCCGGATATCAAACGATTCGCTTGTACCCGATTCAAAGCAGAGTTCCCTATATTTGACAAGGTACTTATATTATACTACAGCAACAAAAACTCTCGGTGGATTTTTATTGGCTGTACATTTTGCAGATCAGTGAGAGTTTGAAAATATTCTTGACAAGTTTTTTTTCAGATTGATGTCAATGGACCGAGCACAGCTCCTATCTACCAGTTCTTGAAATCAGAGTCTGGTGGGTTCTTAGGTGATTTCATCAAATGGAACTTTGAGAAATTCTTGGTTGACAAAAAGGGCAGAGTTGTCGAGAGATACCCTCCCACGACTTCGCCTTTCCAAATCGAGGTACGTAATCTAAACTCTGTTCCCTCTTCATCTTGGTTAGTGTTTTCCGGTTTGGTCTACGGTTTGTATCATGAACCGAACGAGTTGGTCTATTCTCTATCAGCTCATAAGTTCATAACACCTATATTATGTACGTAAGATAGTATGATTAGTATTGTAGTACTAACAATCTTTTTATTTTGAGATGTTGCAGAAGGACATCCTCAAGTTGCTTGCGGCTTAAACCTACTGTTAATTAAAGAGGCACTCAAATTTCCCGGTTATTGTAAAAATTCAGATAAACATGTACCACAAAATGACATTTTATAAATAAAAAGTTCAATAAATTTGGCCATTAGATAATAATATATACTGTACAAACATCACATCCGATTATTCCGATATGTATATATTTACAAAACACACGCACACAAACGCAGTCTTGGATATATTTCCATTATGTAAATTAGAAGATTAACGTTGGCGACGTCGAGAAGATGAATCTTTCCGTGACTGTGGCAGAAACCTATGGCGGAGATAAATTGGTGGTGATACCTGTGAGGACCGTCGAGATACTCGAGGAGGAGGATCATGCCTCCGTCGAGCCTTACGAGGAGCTTGACGTGGCCGTTGACATTCTTCCTCTTCTTCTTCTTCTAGGAAAACGATGAAGTCTTCGTAACTGATTGTGTTAAACAAGAAGAAGGGTTCTGGTTCTGGTTCGATCGTCGTCGAGATCTCTGTGATTCGGTCAAAGCTTCTGTTCCTGAAAAACAACAACTCCTCCATATCTGCCACGATACGGCTATATCTCGCCGATAGGTCTTCTGGTGTGGATTGGAATGACACGTCATGGACCGGGATGATCTGTCTGTGTGGGATCCCTAACCGGGAATGCCTCTCACTTATCTCCTCCATGTCTTTCTTGTTTTCCTGACAAAACACTTTGTAAGACTTATGTTAATATGTTGGGTACAAAATTCTGTATTTTTCCTTTATACTAGTCTCTCCACTATCTCAATTTTTAAAGAGAAACAAATTAGAACACGAAAGACTCGTCGACATAATATATTTTAAAAGTTTAACTAAAGTTTTAGTGAAACACGTTGACAAAGAAAATTCTCTTGTTTGATAGAAAACATATACTCCAAAGCTATGCTGAATAAACCAACCGATAAATTAATGTTATAATTTAAAACCATACAAAGACTGTTTCTTAACCCATTGGATAAACTTAATTGACATTTTCCAATTTAATTAGTACATTCTTCAGAAATTCACCTAGAATTTTCAAGTCATTACACGAATTTTCAATCAATAAGTTACATGATGCAACACCGATTCATATTTATAGACTTAAAATATTTAACTATTTATGCAGTGGACTTGGAGAACAATAATCCTAGTCACCTTATACTAGCCCAACCAATGTTTCATCCCCGACACTAAACTAGAACAATACAGCCCTCTGATCACACACAAGATTGTAAACGGGAATATGGAATTTGGGAACTAACCAAATTATAAATACAAACCGAGTAAATGGTGGCCAATCTGGTACCTTTGACAATTTTATGGATCCCCCTTGTGTCACTTAAGTGCGCCACTGATGACACCTTACAAATATTATGTTAAAGCCTCATTGATCTTATCTTCCTTAGCTAGCTCACTAAAAACTGAACCATGTGATTTAATTTTCCATATAAATGCAAACAAAAGTCTTGTTTACATCTTATAACACACAAGTACTCTGCAAACATTAATCCAAACAAAATGATATCACAAGACATTTTAAATTACACACAATTTATAATAACTTGAGAAGCTCAACCTTCTAAATCCTGCTTACAAACATTCAACTGATAGTTGAAGAAGTTGAAACCTATTTGCCAATGACAGGAAGAATATACCAAGTTTATGTGCCTAATTGGTTCGTGAACACAAAACGTGGGGACAAAGGAGAACACAAGACAGAAAGCAAGAACTGCATGACAAGAGCTAGTTATACGAGAAACACAACACAACATATTTTTTATATGATTTTGTAGAATGACATTTGCATTTACCCAAATTCTTATCATTTTCACTCTGAAAAAAGTCCCCAGATTAAACTTTATCATACCCGTCGTGGATATCTTGTAATTAAAATGAAAACTCGAAGTGTTTTGGCATAAAGAAAAAAAATCCCGAAGTAATTAATTAAAGTGGGAAAAAACACATTTTATTACTCTTCTTCAACATCTAGTCATGAAAAGGCATACATGCAACATTAATAAAATACTTCAAGTACAACAGATTTCTTCATCTCGATATTGGACTGATCCCTCTTTGCAAATGCATCAACAAATCGCTACCAGATTCCAAAATTACTTGCTAGGTTGAAAATTACTTGTATATCTTGGAACAAAAATACACAAAATTTAAATTGTTTATGGTCGTTTTCAGGAACATGTTCTTCAATCAAAAAACAAACCCACAAGAATATTCTCACAAGATTCACAATGTGATCACATGGAATCAATGATACATCCATCTATAATATATCACATTAAGTTGTATAGATCAGATTTATAGTTACATAACTATACCTCAAAATAAACAACGACCATACCAATAAAAAAAATAATCAAGAAAAACCAACGACTGATCCAAAAACTATGAATAGTACTCTTGCAAGATCCATGATGATGAATATAAATTAATATATGATCATATGAAGCAAATCATATGTATGAATCAAGAGACCAAATAACGGACTAAAAAGATTAACGACGAAGGAAAACGGGAAAAGATGCCATATATTATTAACTTAGATCGAGGAAATTAAGGATGTAAAAGAGTTAGGACCAGCCTAAGAAAACTAGGTTAACGTTAATGGCCCATGTTAATCTCACTTAACCACGCCTTAAACTCATAGATTAAAGCTTTTTCGATACTAATGATCTCATATAATACAAAGATCGAACAAAGGAGGATAAAGCAAACTCGCATGCAATCGAAACCAAATCTATGCAGAATAAAAGAATTTATATACCAGATCGTATTAAAATACCTTTGGAGAGATGAAGAACACATGAGAGAGCGAGAGAGAGAGAGAGAGAGAGAGAGAGAGAGAGAGAGAGAGAGAGAGAGAGAGAGATTTGGGAACCGTTATAAGAAGAAAACGTGAACGGTCCGAAATGAATCGGCGCCGGAATCTGACAGATAGAGCAGTGAGCACGCAAGAGAAGCAAATGCATCGAACATGCAAAGTGCCTTTGGGTGCTCACTCTCTTCTGTCAGTTTCTTTGCGTTTCTCTTTACAAAAGTTACCCAAAACTCACTCGTGACATTAACGACCCAAACTGAGATTAGAGATCGAACAGAAGAAACGGGTTTTTGACAGGAGACTTTGAAGCTGTAGAGTTAGATCTGTGAGGCTTAGGGTAAGCGAAACCAGAGAGAATATTTATAAATCGAAGGAAAAGAGGAAAGTTATTCATTTTTAGATACCCTTTTGGAAAACAAATCTAGGGTTTTGACCAAATCAAGAGGGGTGAATAAATTACCAAAAAAGATAGAACAAAGGGAGAGATATTCGGCGAGAAGGATTTGATTTATTAGAGGAGAGGAGAAGAGAGGGAGAATCTGTAAAAGAAGGAAACAAAAAACCTTATCTTTCTCTGTCGCTCACCCTCTTCAAGAGTCTTATCTCTGTTTTTTTTTGGGTTTTGTCTCTTTCTTCTCTCTCCCTCTTACATGCACTGGGACAGATGTCTGAAGAGAGAGACATTTGAGTGGAAAGGATTTGGATTGAACAGTACCATTGCAGTTTATAGTGGTCAATCTCACAACCTATAAACGGCAACGACACACCTATAAAAAAGTTCTTGAAATTTGAAATGAATTTTGGTCTTTCACGATGAGAGATATGCTTATTTGTGGGAATCAACTCATTTTTTTGGTTAAAATAATCATCTCTAAGTTTTTAATTATTTTCTTAGGCTAATAAATTATTGACAGCCAATAAATAAACAGGCAAAACATGGCGGAGAAAGTAAAAATAAAAAACAGCACAAACAGAAATTACAGAACAATTGGCAAAGCAAAAAAAACAATCCTTTTAAATGAACAGTAAAAAGATAGGAAAAGACATCGAATTCAAACTAAATGATGATTCTTAAAAAGTATAGAAAAGATTTAACATTACGGAAGAAAACTTGGGTCGCCAAAAAAAGTGTGATGCATTAGTATTGAAGTTCATCGACTTGTACGCCAATCCGCTTGTTCTATGGATTAGTAATAAATCCATTTCTGATCCTAGAGATCCATTGTTTATTTGAAAAATGATGAAACAAGATTGTTTGACTTGGAATAGCAAGTAAGTATCATTTCCGATAGTAAATTGTCAAGGACTCAAGGGCAGAACATAACTTAAAAGAACACTGAAAGGTTAGAAACTCAAAAAATGTAGGAGTAAGAACTTTGTGTTTGACCAAAGAATATATCCAAAACAGTCTAGATTCATTGCTTCCCGTTAACAGAGAACAAAGCTCCGACTCTTTCCTGAGTGATAAAGATATGATAAGATATGTTGTCTGAATAATAAATGGAGTATATCTTTTCTCCACACATAAGAAAACGATGCCAAGACATTTTTCATCTCTTTTTGTTAAAGAAAACGCTGCCAAGATATTATATTAGACATGTATATAATTATAAATAAATAAACCGTTATATTTGACCCATTCCATCTGCAAGGTTTTCATATGTTGGAAAAACTGCAACGCTCTTCGGACCAATTTTGACGCGGTGGTTAAATATCCCTCCAGAGCATCATTTGACCAAGACGTTATATAACTTTTTTTCTTCCTGGCGTTTTAACTCGGTTTGTATTATTGTATATTTGATGCATACGATCTACGTATTGAATGACATACCATTGTAGGCGTATCACGTATGTAGGCTCTCGTAAGATGCGTCTAATAATGGTTGAAATATTATCTTTCGATCGAAGATTAATGCGAGTCTCGCGTGCTTATATTTTACGATGCTGACTTAAACCTCGTGGTCGTCTCTCACCTTCCTCACGTTCGTAATGTGCACATCTTTCTCGGGCTATCTGTTAGTTAGCTATTGGTCCTGTTCTGCCACGTTCTACATTTAGATTCGTTTATACAAGTGATGCTTACGAATACCTATATTTAAAAGTTAAAGGGAAAATAAAATACACCCATTTTTTTCTTTCGGCCTATGAAAAAGAGGAGATGAGAATACGGGATCATGGACCACATGTTTCCCATTCACCAATGACCTTAAATTCCACATAATAGCTAATTTTTATGCGCATAATTTTATTTTTCGTTTGTTAATGTCTAGATCTTGTTCTAAGAAAATACTAGTAGTTTGTTTTCTTTTCTTTTTTTTTTTCCGGAAAAAAAAAGCCAAATACTGTAATAGATAACTCACAACTTTCATCAGTTTATGCGCAAGACAATGATAAAAAGGACAAATTCAACTCATCGAAGACCTCAGATCTAGTGGCCCTAGATCCTTATTGCAAGGCTGTTAATAGATTAAAACCTTGATAGATGTGTTATACATTAAATCACATGTAAAATGGAATATCCCCTAAGTGTGGGAAGCAAACATTGGGTTTAGGAATCTCCAAGCATCACGCAATAGCGTGGCATAATTTTATCTCGTCTTAGGTCAACTTCTAACCACATCCTTCTAAACTAGAACAAAATATATTCGGGAAACTTGTCCTCGAGGCCTCTACGTCTCACAGATTAGTATTACTTTTCTCCATCAAATTTTAAGCTATTTGGCAGACTAGCACTTAAACTGTAAAATTGTAAACTGACTAACATTTTTATAGAAGCATTAAAGAACTGACATTTCTTGGGGAAAACATTGATTATCCCAGAGTTGGTGGACATTTAGATTTTGTACATTGATATACATTCACATAGATGAATATAGTTTTGCATATAATATAGGAACGTTCACGAATATATATGAACATAAGCCAGTCATGTACAATAAAAAGATGTTACTTTTCTAACAGCAAGTTTAACATGTTTGGTTCATTTGTAAGATTTTGTTCGGTTTCGTTTGGATCGATTGGAATTTAACATTCCTCCTATTCGGCAAGATGTTAAGCCAAAGATTGTAGCCGACAAATAACAAACGATTTATGCTGAATCCTAAACCATGCATGATTAAGAATAGCATAAACACATAACTCAACCTAAGTAAATCCAATTTTGAATAACGGTTTAGGAAGACTTACTGCTAATAGTCGGAAAGTGTACTTTTTATCTACTCAAATATTCTCTCAGAAACTCCATGGAGAGAGAAGGGAAAAAAAAACGGTCAAAAAAATAACATAAAATAAAAATAACCAAAGCAAATAACCTTATGCATCCACCTTAGCACTACATGAGCTCAAATCAAACCTAAAGTGAAAAATCAAACCAAACTACTACGTTTCTTGTCTTAAAACAATTCTACACCTCTACTATCCAGACGACGTCAAATCCCACCATTTCAAGACCACCGCAACCACCATTACCACAACCGCTTTCCTCCTTCATTACATAACCCTTAATTCAAAGGAGCAAAGAACCGAAAGCCTTTCCTAAGGTCAGACTCATCGCTTCCTCTTCTTACCGGACTTTGACTGACTTCCCTGAACCGCCTTGCCTGATTTCCCTTTTGTTGCTGTTTCTGGTGCCGCCGGCGTCTCTTCAGATTCCGACTCCGCATCGCTCTCTTGGGCCTTGGAGGAAGGTGTAGAAGCAGAACCAGACTTTGCTTTGCCCTTAACTGTTTTCCCCTTGGCCGATGAAGATTTCGCAGGTCCTGACTTGGATTTGGCAGCAGTCTTAGGAGTAGCCTTGGACGGCTCTTCCTTCTTCTTGGATGAAGTTTTGGATATCTCCTTCTTCGACTTGCTGCTTCCTGATTTAGCAATGGTTTTGGGGGTTTCCTCTTCCTCGCTCAACTCTTCAGAGCTACCCTCTTCTTCTTCTATGTCAGCTTCCTTTGGTTTGCTCTCTGTTTTGTCATCCTGGGACTTCTTTCCGGACTTGGACGCAGGAGCAGCTTTAGACTTGCTTGATTCACCTCCACCACCCCTGTGCACATCAGAAGCAATAATATTGCTGATTAGTAGAACAAAGATTAGAGCAAAAAAAAACTATTTGCTTTCAGTTTCATTTACTTTTTCCCTGATGAGTTTGATTGCTTGCCGTTGCCTGTCTTAGCTTTCTTCTTCTGGGGCCTGTATGAAGAATTACTAAGATTAGTCATCACAAGAATGGCAAATTCATCTCATAACAACATATAACCACGTCTAGCTAATCCTTTCAGTGCGTCATCAGCACCGAATCTAGAGAAGTAACACTTACACTGTAGAGGCTTCTTCACCATGACCAGTCTGATCAGCAGCTTCTTCATTCTGCTGACAGAAAAATGTGAGTTACAGCAAAGGGAAGAATCAAAAGAATTCCGAGATGAATGAAGTATAAATTCCCACCTCTGAATCTGTTTCATCCAGAAAATGCCACTTTTGTTTCTTAAGATACAAGGTTTCTTGATCTCCATCATCATATATAACCTGAAAACGAAGATAGCAACATCATACAGAAAAAATGCACGGCTTAGGAGAAGATTCAATAGGCTAACTGGTTCACCATTAACAAATGAGACAAGCCAAAATAGTTATCGAGGAGACTCATAAATCTGTGACTTACCAAATGTTTCTTTTTAGTAGGATCATATGACTTGACCACACCAGCATAATACCTGCGGCAAAAAAAAACCGATTTTCATTTAAAAGCGTGAACAACAAAAATGCAACTATTCAAAATGTTAGTCCAAATTCAGCTATCTAAAGGAAAATACATAGAACATATGATTAAGTTTGTGTGAATCAAATATAATTCAAAAGAAGAAAATACAAAATACTCACGCTCGATCCATAGGCCACCAGACTCTGACCTTCGACCCAACTACATTACCATCACATTTCTGGAGATCAGATGCCTGCCAAGGAATTGATTCAGTGTGAAAAAGTCTACACAGATACAGAACACATGATACAGTACGGATAAAGAATAACAAGAGATGCCTAAGGTCCACAGAGGATCACGGACAGATGTTTAAGAGAAAAATATCTTCAGCATGAAGAGAATAAGAAGTTGCAACCATGCACAGTCACTAACGCAAATGGAAATTGGTAAAACATGATTTACTTCCCACATTCCTTTATATGAGCAAACAATTATAATAGGTGAAATTACGGGGACATACTTTCTGTTTGACTGGACTTCGTTTTCTCTTTGCGTTTGTATTAGGACTTTCTTCTACCGGTTGCTTCACTTCTTTCTTTGACTTTGAGACTGATTTTCCAGAAGAAGCAGCTGGCTGAAACACAATCAAAGGATATCAGTAATAGTAAAAGGACAGGGAAGGCAGATATATATATATATATAATTATTGAATCATACAGGTCAGGGAACAACTTACTTTTTCATTATCCCCTGAAGAAGTATGTAATGAGTCCTCATCTATGGCTTTCCCACGTCCTGGCTTTTTCTGTTCTTCTTTTGGCTTTGAGTCTTGCACATTATCACTCTCAACTGCCTTTTTCTCTGACTGCTTTGATGCTTTTGTCTCAGAGGTGCTTTTCTTTGAAGGAGGAACAGTAGCCTTAGCTTTACTGGAGGAAGGGACCTTCTTTCCAGACTTTTTCGTCACTTTAGCTTCAGAAGTTTTTGCTTCTTCAGTGGCTTCTTCGGTAGCACTAGCAGCAGATGGTTTGGGCTCCTTCGTTGCGCTTTCCTTTTTCTTCTGGTTTGCGGTCTTCTTAGGACGGCTTTCCTCAACAAGATCCTCAGCCTTGGATTCCTCAACAAGATCCTCAGCCTTGGATTCCTCAACAAGGTCCCCAGCCTTAGATTCCTCAGTAAGATCCTTAGCCTTGGATTCCTCAACAAGATCCCCAGCCTTGGATGGAGAACTGACATTGGCAGTTTCATCAGCTGATGTCTTAGATGGCAAAGCCTGAACACTTGTTATCTTCTCATTTTCAGAAGAACTGGCAACGTTAATAGATGAATCATCAGGAGGCGGACTTGACACATCCTTGCTTTCCAGGACTGTTCCAGGTTCAGTCTTCTCCTTGATATCTGAAGTTTTTGATGAATCCACCTGTTTGACAGAACTGGGTTCTTCTTCCTTAGTTTGATGTTCAACATCAGGCTTCTCTTCAGAAGTATTATCCAAGTGAGTGTTGCTAGGATTATCAGGTTGTTGAGGCTCATCTTTAGCATCTGTATCGTCTTGCTTCTTTGTAGACTCAGTATCAACAGAAGAATCATTCTGTTGCGCAACGCCATTGCTGACTCCTGACTTACCAGATTCATCCTTAGGTGCATCGGTTTGCTCAGGTGTTGAGATTTCTGCTGCCTTCTCTGAATCCTGCTGATTAGAAAATCAAAACCAATTAAACAATCTACTTAAGCAAATAGAAGAAAGGACATTTATCTTTTCTCTAGAAATAAACAAACTTTCAGAGTTCAATACTGATTAAAGGGAGAAAGAAACATGCCTCTACTTCTGCTTCCTTTGCTAAATCACCTTGACTATCCTGCAGGGTAACAATAATGGTATAAGAGCATGTAATGTAACTGAACGACCATGAGGCAGTTTTGACAGATAAACAGGTGAAAAATCACACTGGCTGGGTAGAAAAACATTATGAGAAGGCTTACCTCTTTTTCATTCTCGACAACTTGGTCTATCTCCATAGCATTGAATGTCCCTTCACATATCGAAGCCACCATGTCACTATACTTATCTAAAGAGACACCCGATGATTTCACTGCTTCCGTCAGATACGTTTTGAGCTTGCTAGCACAGTTGCTGAGAACATGTTCTGACAACCTCCGTGATACCTGGGGAACCTGAGAACAAGTTGAAATAATTAGCAGAAGAGCACTGGTTGCTGAAACAAAATTTGTAAAGACCAATCAATGTATCACCTCATCATCCTTTCTAACATAATGTAGAATTGGTGAAAGCATTTCCGGAGGTATATCCTCACTTTCTTCTAAAACAAGGGTCATAATGTTCTCCATAGATGAAAATACGTTCCCTGGATGATGGTCCCTGAAAAGAAAAATAAATTCATCATCAGAAGCTTGAAGATGCACAAAAGAAAGTAAAACCAAGTCTCTGTTATGAAACAGTAGCTAAGTTCAATTATGATTCTTTCAGAATGGATTTATTAGCTAGTACCTTATTGCCTTCAGGAAAGTCTGGAACATCTCAATAAGAAGTGATTCACACTCAAGATCCAACATCACAACGCATGATCTGACCTTAGCTACGGTATCAAGGATCGAGGTCCTTTTGGAATAGGAGCGACTAGATGTGTCAACTAAATTCTCAAATGATGATACAATTAACTTAAATACTTCCTGCACATGAATAGAAGAAAGAATCAGCCACCAAATCCACCTTCATATCCATTTCCTGAATAAAAGTCAGCAAACAATAACATACCTTCATCTGTTCATCATCATAAGGAGCCTCCGGAGCAGTTATCCTTGTGATCTCACTGATGCAGGCAGCGACTGAGACTTTCACATCGTCGTCTGAATGCTTGAAGAGTTTTCGAGCGACTAATGCTTTCGTCAAAGGAGAGAGTGCGTTCTGCATTGAATCGGGAGGTGACTGCTCGACCTCTGCCAGGCTGAGGAAAAGTTTCTGCAGCAAAGTTTCACAAAAGGAATATCAATCTCAAATGCTCCAAAATTTGAAAACAGATTGATTCACACAAAAATCAATTAGTGAAACAATGGGGCCAATGTCATTCTTCAACACTATTATGCAGATTTAGATTAACAGTTATCACGGCAAAGGAGTCCTACAATGTTAGATTCGCAGAGCTTAATGAAGGGAAAAGCAATCAACCATAAGAGAAACGATACAGAGCAAGAGTTAAATCCTAATCCAGAAATCCACACTAAACACATGCACCCACTTAGCAATGCGCGATTTTGAAGAAGAAAACAAAAAAAAAAACAGATACAAGGGAATGGTCAAGGAGCTTACATCAAGGAGAGAAAGAAGCTCATCGACTGAAGAAGGCGGGTTAATTAGCTTTTCCCCAGCTTCCAGAATCTGATTCTCGAGAGTTTTATCAGAATCCGACATGACTCCCCTCTCCTTCCTTTCTCTCTCTCTCTCTCTCGTTCGCTCTTCGTGCGTATCTACAATTAGATCTCTACAAAAACTAGATTCGGAACAAAGAGAATTCTCAGCACGAAAAAACTAAAGCTCGCATCGATTGTAGAAATGGGATTAGACGAGAAGATGGATTAGGCGAAGAAACAACGAGAAATTCCCCCAAAGTCACTGAGGAACACGCTAGGGTTTTCTCTCTATTTTTTTTTCCCCTTCTCTCAATCTTAACTGTTTACATAAAACCAGAAAAATAAAATAAAAAGTAAAGAAATTTTCTCAGACGCGAGAACCCTCAGCGCCGTTAAAAAGGATTTATATAATCTAGAAAAAAAAAATTGGAAGTATTTAAGTTTTAGACTTTAGTGTACGGCAATTTAATAACTGGTCGTCTTTTTGAAGATGTGTTTCTAATTTTTATTTAATTTCTTTCTCTTTTTTGGGACTATTTAAAAAGAGAATCCAAAAATCAAGGGAATCCAGTTTTGTGAATTTTTTTTTCGCCTTTCCCCGGAATTCACCTTAGATTTATTTACTCAGGTTAGCTTATTAACTGGCTTTCAAGTCCGCTTTTGAATTATTTCCGAGTATTTTTCGAGAAAATGGTGGCCTTGTTCTCATTAACCAAAAAATATAAGCTCAGACGAAAATTTACCAAGGTACTATTGGATAAAATCGTGTGAAAGAAACATAGATCGTTAAAATTTGTCTCCTTAACAGATTTAAGAAACAATCCACAACGGTTTAGATCACTTCAGCATGAGATTTGGATACAATAAGAGTTAAAGACTTCGTACTGGATACTGAATTTAAAACATGATCTAATACTATACTTTTTGTTCTATTATTGGTCGCTATATTTTCATCTACCGATTTTATATAGAGAAATTTTTCTCAAGATATACTCAAAAACCCATATTAGTTCTTAAAAACTAATTTCGGTTGTTTTTTTCATGCTGAAATATGTCTCTGTAATGGATGAATTTGTTCGTGAGGAGTACTCTAGTTTCTCTCCACCGGTGCCTCATCTAAGTGAAGTGGTGGCACTCAAGGGCGAGATCTCAACAATGTCTCGGCTTATGACTCAAATCTAGCCCAATAGTTTAGGACTGGGTCAATTCAAAAACGCAGAATATTAAGATACTAATGGGTCAATTTCAAGGTCGGCCCAAATTCGAAAACCGCGCATCATGGGAGTGTTGTATATTGATATGAACCAATGACGGAGAACCATGTCATCACTATTACACGTGTCAAATGTAGTAAAAGTGTAAAACGACCAAATTAAACTCAACTACCAGTCTACTACACGAGACTACCTCACAATGAGACAACACTGATTTATGGTGGTTGAAAGATCCATCTAAGAGTTCAGATGGGAGACAATGATTCGAGTTCGCTGTTGTCTTGTAGGATTAATCTTAGTTTTAATGCTGAACCTTCAAATATCAACATATGTAAAATAAAATATTCATAAGACAACGTATTGGCGGTGGCTCTGAAGGCTATTTTTTTTCTTGGTGAAGTCTTTGGGAATTTTTTGAGTTCACATTCCCTCGGAAAAAGACGACGACCAAATTACCTTTAGCTGTTATAGACTTTTTTTTTACTTTAAATGCTGTTTCATAGAGAACCACTCTATTGCAACATTAATGCATTCATATTAATGTGTCGCGAACACACTTAGATTAATGTGTCACGTCTTGTACACCTACATGTAGGTGTCATATTAGCCCTCCTTACCATTCAATTCTGCAAAATTTTCACTATCTCCTACTCGTTGTGTTACCAAAGTAAACTTACGTACCATTAGCCTAGTTTTGGAGTCTCAAAATTGCCATAATTATTTGGAAATTAAATGGTTATAGATATATCCGATGTCCACATATGAGAAATGAAATGGTAATAGATATGTCTGATGTCCATATAATAGATGGCGAATGCAGCTTCTAGAAGCCAAAGAAGATTAGAAGAGTGTTTTTCTTAACATTAGATCATAGCAACCCAAATAAAAATAGACTGCCTTTAATGAAAGCGGTCACACTCCCACTCTCACATGCACCATCCCACCTTTCATTTATATTGTTAATTATTAAGCTGTGTACCTTTTCAAATTTGGGACCATCCTTAATAGAGTTTTAACAAAGTATATATACATCGATGATGATTCCAAGTAATATAAGCATACGCTTCCAAGAAATTATAACATACTCATAAGTCATAACTAAGCCAGAAAAAAGGATATTTATTTACACCATATAATAAGAGTACAAAGCTGATAAAACTGGTTGAAGTAAAAGCTAACAAAGCGCATACCTTTAATTATAACATACCTTTTACACTAAGCCTAGCAAACCTAGTGGGTATTTTTACTTTTAACAAAACCACTAACCAAAAAGAAGAAGAAAAAGGTAACTCCACATGGACAAACACAACGACACATCGTACGTCGAGTACACTATGCATCATATTAGATTGTGTCTGTGGACTTTTGTCGCATATCTCAGAAGCTGATGAGATCTGTCGAAGCAACACGTCTTCTTTGTTTTTATCTCCTCTCGTTAAATCAGCTCATAGGTTATTTTTTCCACCTTCACTATTTGTAGAAATGCTTCATGATGACACCTACAAGACGTGATGCTTGGTTATACTACATTTATTAAAAACTCTAGCTACAAAGCAAAACAATAAAAAACAAATGTAGTTGGATCCACAGATCTAATTCTCCACGCCGCCACATTGTTTATTCAAGCAAACTCTATATTCTACTAAGAAAATAACAGCACAAGCCATAAACTAGTGTTTTCAAAAGATTCGCAAAGAAAAGAAAAACGAAATATATTTTACAGAGACAAAAGAAAAAATCAAATTAAATGCAAACAATCAAAGCAAAGGCAAAAGTGGACCAAGCCATACTTGAAAAGGAAGAAAATCACCGACACTTTAGTTAAGGAAGATGGGCGATTTGGTAATTTAAAGATTCGAGCTATGTGGGTGGGTCTAAAGAAACTGGCCAAGTGCATGTGAGAGACTAAGTCAATGCCCACTAATCTTCCACGAATTTACATTCGATGCCACTGTCAGTCAGTGAGAGACAGAGCATCAAACCAAAGCCTTGGGAAGAAAGTTAACTAAACTTATCAAACAGACAAACAACTTAACTTAATACTATAAGTCTATAATCACCAAATTGACTAATCAATCATACAAAAGACTTACATTTTTCAAAAGGGGAGGCTCTTTGAAGTGGAGCTCACAGAGAGCGACTTAAAATGCTCTGAAGGAACAAAGTCTTGTGGCAAATTAGCTCTCTTCACGATCCTCTTCATATTGCTCTGTAAACTCTGTTGCACCAACTGCTTCACAGCTTTCCTCTCTTCGCTCATCATCGAATCGCTTTCCTCATGGTCCAAACCATTCCCTCTGGTCCCATAGATTGGTGCAGACAAAGCACCGCATGATCCGGTACTATCCAAGACTTGCTTCCCTTTGTCCACTCTAAGACATTCCAATATCTTCGAGGCTCTCTTCTGAGCCAATGCACTTCCCAAGAGAGTTAACTCGAGCAGCGACGATTCGATCCCGGCCTCGATCATCGCTTGTCGATCACCATATCCCTTGTGAGCCATCAGCATTAGAATGTAAGTCGCCTTTTCTTGGCATCCAGGCGAGTCGGTCCAGTTTAGCACATCGACTAAAACCGGAAACGCGTCGCAAACCGAACCGATCGCTTTCCTTCCTTCTGGAGCCGCAACAACATTGCTCAAGATGGCGAGAATCCTCTCGCTCACTTCCATATCTCCTAACGCGCTCATGAGAAACGTGATTAGCTCGGTCTCGAGGATGAATGAGACGTTTGGCTGGTAGATTGAGAGGTTGTAGAGAGCTCTTAGTGCGTCTTCTCTTGCTTGTGAGCTGCTTCTTTCGTCCAGATTCTGGAGAGTTTTCACTAGGAAGATTATCGCTCCTGAAGAACCGATGATTGGTTTGTTTGAGTCCAAAGCGCTTAAGCCTAGGAAATTAGCGACCACAGCTTCTGCGATGGCTTGATCGGGAGTGTTTGGAGACTCGATTAGCTTCAGCATTTTGTGAACAGCGCCTGCTTTAACAATCGCTGCTTTGTTCCTGCAAAAGAATTAGAACAAAAAAGAGATTTCTTCAGAATCAGTGAAAGGTCTTAAATTGGTAAAAAGATTGAAATAAATGTTTCGAATGTTCATATTATAAAAAAAAAGAAGCATGGAAAGTGACTCAACGGATGAAACCAATTCAATTTTTGGCCGACAAAAATAATTTCGCCAAAACAAACAAACAGAGACGAAAAGGTTCGCTTAAAAACAAACGAACATTAACAACTACAATGGCTAAAAAAATCCGGGAAAATCAAAATCGTTTTTTTTTTTTTTCCAATGAAAAGCGAAGAGTAGTTGAAATATAATCAAAATCAGGATGGTGATTTGAATTGGGACTCACGCGTCGTTTCCGATGCCGAGATTGAGCAGAGCGTAAAGCGAAGCGATCTGTGCGTCTGCGATTCGTGAGTCGTCGATCATACTAACTAGCGGCGGAATCGCGCCGAGCATCGCCAGCGTCACTCTCGCCTCCGAGTCCTCCTTCGCCAGCAACCGCACCTCACTCGCCGCCGCTAACTTCTTCTGACAGACTCCGCCGTCTAACTCTTCATCTCCACGCGCCGCCGCGGCCGCTTGTAACTTACTCACCACGCGCTTCAGCAACTCGAGCGCTTCCTCCTTGTTCTTCGTCTCCACGTCAGCTTCCAACTCCGCTAGATTCAACAGATCACAGAGCTTCTCCGATTTCTTCGCTTTCTCCTCGAACGTTGCGCCGTTCAACGCCGCCCCGATCGTGTTGGGTTTCGCAGCCCTCGGTGCGGCCGCTGACTTCTCCGACACCGTCACGTAACTTTTCTCGTCGTCCTCTTCCCGGAGCTCGTGACGGTAACGTGAGCTACCGCCGCAGCTGACGGCGTCGACGATTTTTCTGCGGAATGCGGATCTAGAGAAGGTGCTCCAGAGCCGGAAATGGTTGCCGGAAGTAGAGGAAGAAGTGGTGGGAGCACGGTCAAGAATGAGAGATCCGATGTTGTTCCGGTGACACTTGGCCATTGTTATCTTCGAATCCGATCAGTTCTTTGAGCTAAACCTACATTTGCACGAGCCAGAAGAGTGCGGAAGAAGATTTTTGTTCTTTCGTTTTTTGAGAAGAGAGTTTAATTTTTTTTTTTTTTTTATTTGGAAGCCGAAAACAGAGGAAACTAAAAAATGAACATCGAGATTAGCGAAATGTTGACTGTTGATTTATTCTTCTTCCTTCTTGGTTTACCCTAAGAGTTTAAGGCAGTGTTTGGATACAACCATTAAATAGACCGCGGATAGGTTTTCATATCATGAATTAAATATTTAATTTTGTTTTTTTTATCTGTCAATTTACTTGAAAGTTTGTAGGTGTTCAAAACTTCAAATGGATTTTAGTTCGGTTTAAGTTTCTATAATTCTCTTTTTAGAGAATAGATAATTTGTATTCGGTTTTTCGGATTTGGAAAGGATAAATTCAGTTAACCATACTAATATGTTATTCAGTGCTCGGGTTGCTTAATTTGGTTTAGTGCAGATTGAATCAATCTTTCGGATTAAACACTTCTAAACAATACCTTAACCTTAAGTAGGTATGTGATGGCTCATAGTTACTTTTTCTTTACTTTACTGTCGTACGACAACTTCTTGCGGACACAGAGCCGTGCTTATGCACAATAAAAAAGTGCATTTGCACTGAGCCCCTAAAATATATAATTTATAGAGGCTCCCACTTTTTTTTGTGTGGTAAAAATGTTAAAATTTTATACATTTTTCAAGTTTTACATGTTGCAAAGCCCCCAATTTATTAAAATTTATTGTATCATAGTAGTTTGGAATGTCAATATAAAGTCTCTAACCCGAGTTCAAGGTATAATTATATCCTTTTCTGTTTGTTTTTTTTCGTTTGTGTCCTTTCATAACATTTAATAAAAGAAAAAGTTATATTAAAAAGTCCTCCATTTTTAAATTTGCCATGAGCCTCGATTAACCTTCGCACGGCACTGTGCGGACATTGCTGTCTTCAGAGTATTGACTATTTTCAAAAAGGCAACAATTAGTTCGGAAAAATTAAAAATAGGAAGAAAAATGAAAGAGAACAAGAGAGATATTGAAGAGAATGGTGAGGCCATCACTGATTTCAACCGTTCAGATTTACTAATGTGTCAGGGAAGCTTCTACACAAGTCCCATCGTGTTAAATTGCTATTATTGAGGGTAAACTTCTTTGTTTTTTTTAAATACGAGC
>CACVBM020001556.1:0-32320 GCA_902728155.2 Microthlaspi erraticum
ACTTTGACAGAGTATTCTTACTTTATTGTAACAGGTGAGGTATCCAGTTTTGCTTACACCTGCTGAGAAGCAAATGGCGAGGGAAGTTTGCATTGCATTTAGGCAAGCGGTATGTTGTGATTCCAGTTACCTGGCTGTCACTGTGTCTTGCAGATATAGTGCATCAACAAAAGCATTTCATGTTTGCAGGTCTGCGGATTTGATCTCTTACGATCTGAGGGAAGTTCATATGTGTGTGACGTAAATGGATGGAGTTTTGTGAAGAACTCTTACAAGTGAGTTACTAGTCTGGACTTTTATATCGCAGAGAAAATCACAAATAGTATATATGTTGCCGCTGGCTTAGCTTTATAGAAATTGTGTTCATTGAGTAAATTTCAGTTCAAGAGCTTTTTTCAGCAGAATTTTTTGAACTTTTATTCAGAAATGTCACCAGATCTCTTTCACTTTTAGGTATTACGACGATGCTGCTTGTGTGCTACGGAAAATGTTTTTGGATGCAAAGGCTCCTCATCTTTCTTCAACAATTCCTCCCATTCTGCCATGGAAGGTCAATGAACCTGTTCATTTTAACGAAGGTCTAACTCGCCAAGGAAGTGGCGTCATTGGAACATTTGGGCAATCGGAGGAGCTACGCTGTGTCATTGCTGTTGTTCGGCAGTATGTTTTAGCAAATGATCACCTGTCCTCTCTAAACTTCTCTATGTTTACTCAGGCTCTGAGTTGTGTTTAACTTCCCTTGACAGCGGTGATAGAACCCCTAAGCAGAAAGTGAAGCTAAAGGTTACAGAGGAAAAACTGCTAAACCTGATGCTGAAGTACAATGGAGGAAAGCCAAGAGCTGAGGTGAGAGGCTCAGGCTTTTCTATTTTCATCTTCGTCCTGCTGCCTACAATGATATTCTTATGCTGTGCAATTTTTTCGTTATTTGCAGACGAAACTTAAAAGTGCTGTCCAACTGCAAGATCTATTGGATGCCACAAGAATGTTAATTCCTCGTTCAAGGTAGCCTTCTGATTGTTCCCGTTGATTTTTTTTCTGTTTTGACTAATATGCTTGCAATACGAAATCTGGTAACTACCTTATTGTATTTCTGTTTGATGTTTAGACCAGGTGAATGTGATAGTGATGCAGAAGACCTTGAACATGCTGACAAGCTTCGTCAAGTAAAAGCCGTTCTTGAAGAGGTTGTGTACCTTGATAATCTAATATACTTTCCTTTTCTCTGAGCTGTATCCGTTATGAGTCTCATGTCGTTCTATTGAATGTAGTCCTTGTAATGAATAGCAGAGTAGCAGCTGTATCTTTGACTGAATTTTCACAAACTCATTCTCATTTTATATATGTGTAAACCGTGCAGGGTGGACATTTCTCTGGCATATACAGGAAGGTTCAACTAAAGCCGCTGAAATGGGTTAAAGTACCAAAAAGTGATGGTGATGGGGAAGAAGAACGCCCAGTGGAGGCTCTTATGGTTCTGAAATATGGTGGTGTTCTAACTCATGCTGGTCGGAAGCAGGTAACACTGTCATTTGGTATCAGAAGGTGATGATAAATATGCATTGCAAACTTAAAGTAATGGTATTGCTAATGGAGGGGGTTGATGTTTGCTTGATTTTTTTCCACAGGCAGAAGAACTTGGTAGATACTTTCGAAACAATATGTATCCAGGTGACCACCCTTGATCAATTCGTGTTCTACTTTCCATGTCTCATACTATTTTCTAAAACAGTCCATTCGTTTGTGTTGATCAAATCATGTTACATATTTGAGTGGCTTATAACAAAACTGGATATGCTTACAGGTGAAGGTACCGGTTTGCTCCGTCTCCATAGTACATACCGTCATGACCTTAAAATTTACAGTTCTGACGAGGGACGTGTTCAGGTACAACTTTATACCGATTTAGAAATAACCATAGAGGCATAGAGCATTCAAATATAAACTTGGAATCTTCTGTATATTCTTCAACGGTTGCCTTCCAGATCAAAATATGAATAGTTGACTCTGCTTGCAGATGTCTGCAGCTGCTTTTGCTAAAGGCCTGCTTGACCTAGAAGGACAGCTGACCCCAATCCTGGTTTGTCGTTTTCTTTTGCCCATGTTGTATAGTGCTTCCCAATGTCAAAATCATTAAATTTCTTATCTTCTTTCTCTAGGTTTCTCTGGTTAGCAAGGACTCTTCCATGTTGGATGGTCTTGATAATGCGAGCAGTGAAATGGAAGAGGCCAAGGTTTGTCCCTCTCTTTATTGACAACTTCATTTTTTCACGTATTGTACTAGAATTTCATCTGCGAAACAATCATGTGTAAGTATTTACAGCTTTATATTCCTTTCCCAACTTGCCTGCAGGCTCAATTGAATGAGCTCATAACCGCCGGCACAAAACTGGTCAATGATTACGTCTCTTCTGAATTACCTTGGATGACTGATGGTGCTGGACTACCTCCTCATGCCAATGAGCACCTACCTGAATTGGTACTCGCAGATTTTCTGTAAAACTTAGTCTCTCTCTCTCATATCTGAATTATCATGCTACAAGACATCATCATTATCGGTTGCATTTTATAGTTTTTTTTCTTCCTTTTTTTCCTAGTAGTCTCTGAAAAAAGGATATGCCAAGTGTTTCGACTATAGAGAAACAAGTATATACTCAACTTTACTTAGCTGTTATATGTTCTAAACTGATAGGTAAAATTAGCTAAAAAGGTGACTGAACAAGTGGGGCTACTTGCAAAAGATGAAGACGAGGGTCTCACAGAGCCTAGCGCTTATGATGTAGCCCCTCCTTATGATCAAGCAAAGGCCCTTGGCAAGTCAAACATTGACGTTGGTCGGATTGCTGCTGGATTACCTTGTGGTAGTGAAGGATTTCTTTTGATGCTTGCTCGATGGAGAAAACTCGAAAGGGATCTCTACAACGAAAGAAGAGAGTAAGTTCTATGGCCAAAATGGGTTTTTACCAAATCTTCTCAAGTTATCTTCCTGATTTTCTGCATGAGGTTCTATGAGTGGCACTGATAGTTGGAATTAAAAATGCAGCCGGTTTGACATAACGCAGATTCCTGATGTTTACGATTCATGCAAGTAAGCTATGTGTTTCAGTCCGTTATGTTATCCATCTTAGCTTTTAAATTGTTCCATTCTCAACATCCTGCAATGTGTTGTCATTACCAGGTATGATCTGTTACATAATTCTCATCTCGACCTGAAAGGACTAGACGAACTCTTCAAAGTTGCTCAGGTATGAGCTAAATATATAAAAAAACTGAAGTTTTTCTTCAACTTATCTAAAATTTATGGTATTTCTCAATGTACCATCCTCCAGTTGTCTTGATGAGACAATTTTACTTTACTACTAGCCATGCGTCCTAGTTTTCCAGATTCAAACAGCTGTACCTACATCTCTGTTTTGCAATACAATCTGGAGTGTGTTGGTTAAGGCCAATTATGTGCTATGTGGTTGCAGCTGCTTGCAGATGGTGTAATCCCAAATGAGTATGGGATCAATCCTCAGCAAAAACTCAAAATCGGTTCAAAGGTTGGTTCCGATCTTGGAATTTTTCCGACTCCATGGTTCTCTCAGATGATCTCACAGCTAACCAAATTGTTTTTTTTTGTGTGTGTGTGGCTGTCTTCTAAATTAAGATTGCTCGGCGCTTGCTTGGTAAAATCTTGATTGACTTGAGGAATACCAGAGAAGAGGCCATGAGTGTTGCTGAATTGAAGAACAACCAAGACCAAGTCTCAGTGTCATTGTATTCGTCGAGAAAGGAGGATCGATATAGTCAGCCAAAACTTTTCGTTAAAAGCGATGAGTTGAGACGTCCTAGCACCGGAGAGAACAAAGACGAAGATGATGATAAAGAAACCAAATACCGACTAGATCCAAAGTAAGCGAAAACTCTCTCTTATAAGTAGCATCATTAATTCTGATTAATGTTCTTAGTTTCATTTACTCTTGTTCCTTTTAGGTACGCAAATGTAATGACACCTGAACGTCATGTGAGGACACGCCTTTATTTCACTTCTGTGAGTTCCTTCTTCCATTTTTTTCCTCTCTCTTTCTAACAGATTCATGATCTCCTGCTACATGCCAAGCATCTGATACATTTATACATGACTCTCTGCAATGAAACTCGTTGGACAGGAATCACATATTCATTCTCTGGTGAACGTTCTACGGTATTGTAACCTCGACGAATCTCTTCAAGGAGAAGAAAGTCTCGTTTGCCAAAGCGCATTGGAACGCCTTTGTAAAACCAAAGAACTTGATTACATGAGCTACATTGTCCTAAGACTCTTTGAGAACACTGAGGTTTAAAACTCACCCAGCCTTTTCTCTGTCTCACTCATGCTTTCAAGTCGTCAAACGTTTAATTTGTTTCCTGCAGGTATCTCTGGAAGACCCGAAACGCTTCAGAATCGAACTTACATTTAGCCGTGGCGCAGATTTGTCTCCCCTAGAGGTAAAAGCAAAAGACTAGACAGACACAATATCTATTCTCTTTTGAGTTTTAAACTAGAAACAGAATCCTAGAATTGTCCCGTACACAAAAGGATGGTGTTTTTTAATTAAGTATATTTTGTGTCACAACAGAAGAAGGATGAAGAAGCTGAGTCGTTGCTCAGGGAACACACACTTCCGATAATGGGACCAGAGAGGCTTCAGGAGGTTGGTTCTTGTTTGACACTCGAGACAATGGAGAAGATGATACGTCCATTTGCTATGCCGGCAGAGGATTTCCCTCCAGCGTCAATTCCGGCAGGCTTCTCCGGTTACTTTTCCAAAAGCGCCGCCGTGCTCGAGCGCCTTGTGAAACTTTGGCCCTTCCACAAGACCACCACTTCTAACGGCAAAAGCTAAAAGCCAAACAAAGTGGGTGAGACATTCTTAATCCATGTCCTTTTTGGACAAAAATTTTGGAATATTTTCTAATTGAGTAAACTAGAATTTTAATTCGTTTATCAGATATCACAATCATGTTAATTGCTTTGTTTCTAAAACAATTCTTTTTTTGTTGGCTTAGCAGCATTATTGGAAAATTTCAAACTTTTACTAGTCGTTGCCTTTATGTATGTATATATTCCTAGAACAAAAATGATATCAATTGGATCACAAATACCGAAAAAGAAAAAAGATATAAAATGAAATGGAATTTGGTTCTCGTACCTTTTATTTCCCCCAAAGAATAATAATAAGCGTCGATAATTGGTTCCAACCAGACAAAAATAAAACACACCCAACACAAATCCAGGAGATTTGTAAGTTGTATAACCAAGGAGAAAAGATTAACAATTATGAAATCACTAATTAACAACAGTAAAATCGGTGATTAAACTATATATTAATTTTGCAATTTTTTCCCTTAATGTAGGTACGAAATACTGTTTAGTTACTGTTGAAGCACATGTGAAAAAATCTCACTTTTCTTGCTCATAATTCCTCTTTGCCCGTTCCTCTCTCTCTACCTAGTCTACTCCTCTGCACATCTTCTCTCTCTCTCATCTCTCATCTTCGCAGACATCAATTCCTCTTTTTGACTAAAATTCCGCGACTTGGGCTTTGATCCATTCCCAGTGAATCTCACTCCTTTATCACAAAATCACTCCCTTTACCCTCGAATTTTCGTTCTCTAATTCGCCTGGATTTTTAATTGGGGTTTTTTTTCTTACATGAGCTAGATGGTGGTCTGAGCAAAAACTCATCCGTGTCTGTTTTTAGTCTTTGTCTGTGTTTGGTGAGATGGGTTTGGACGATACCGATGCTGTTAAAGCTAAAGGAAATTGTCAATCGGAGAAGAAATCTAGCGAGAGTGAGAAGAATATGAAGACGAGGAATAAGAAGAAAAACAATGGTGATATCAGTAAAGGTGAAGAATTGAGAAAAGCAGTCGAAGAAGAAGAAGAAGAAGAAGAAAGAGAAGCAAATGGGTGTTGGGTCAAATTCAGGTTTATGATTGGTTGCATACCTTCAAAATCAGATGTTGATGCTTCTTCTTCTTCTCTCTATGCCACTACCAGCACCGGTACATATAAATTCTCTGTTTTTTTAGGTTTCTTAAAGAAAAGGCCTTTCCTTTGAAATCGAAAAAAATTGAAAATCTTGTTGTGGGTTTTGTTTCCATAATTGTCTTCCTAACTGTAATACATGTTTCCCATCTAGGGTTCTTTATTTGACAATTTGTGCAAATATTCACGTGATGCTTGTGATCTACCCTTTTTTAAGGTTCTTTGTTACCAATTTCAGGGACAGAGATTTAAGGTTTCCATTTGAGAATTTATTGAACTGAACTTAAACTTGATTGTTTCTGACTTTTTTTCACCTAAATCTGAGTTATTTGGGATTTTTTTTGTTTCCTTTAGCTACAACAATGGAAAGTAAATCAGCAAATGAGAAATCAAATGATCATCAACCAGTTGGTCCAGTTTCTTCGACAACAACAACAAGCAACGCAGAGAGCTCTTCATCAACTCCAATGATAAGCGAAGAGCTCAAGCTTTACTCTAACCTGAGGAAGTTTACTTTCAATGATCTTAAGCTAGCAACTAGGAATTTCAGACCTGAGAGTCTTCTCGGAGAAGGAGGTTTTGGTTGTGTCTTTAAAGGATGGATCGAAGAAAACGGAACTGCTCCTGTTAAACCTGGTACTGGACTTACAGTAGCAGTCAAAACCTTAAATCCTGATGGACTTCAAGGTCACAAAGAATGGCTTGTAAGCAACTTCCTCTTCTGTTTTATCGCCTCAATCCATCTTATTAAGTGTCTGTTCTAATTTGGTCCTGCTTGTTGACATTTGCAGGCTGAGATTAATTTCCTTGGTAACCTTCTCCATCCAAATCTAGTCAAGCTCGTCGGTTACTGCATCGAAGATGATCAAAGGCTGCTTGTTTACGAGTTTATGCCTCGAGGAAGCTTGGAGAATCACCTTTTCAGAAGTATGTAAAACCCACAACCACTTTACAGTTTTTCAAAAGTTTAATCTTTTTTCTTTGCATAACCGTGCTTTCATGTTTTTAAAGGGTCGTTGCCTCTTCCTTGGTCTATCCGGATGAAGATTGCATTAGGTGCTGCTAAAGGTCTCAGCTTCCTCCATGAAGAAGCCTTGAAGCCTGTTATCTATAGAGATTTCAAAACGTCCAACATTTTACTTGATGCTGTATGTATCTTTACTCCTTACCATCAACATCTTGTATTTGCCTTTTGCCTCTAACAGTTTTAGTATATAATCCAAATTTTTCAGGACTACAATGCAAAGCTATCAGATTTCGGACTGGCCAAAGATGCTCCTGATGAAGGCAAAACCCATGTTTCTACTCGAGTTATGGGCACATATGGTTACGCAGCTCCTGAGTATGTAATGACTGGTGAGTCCTCTTTGGTTTCATCACATTTTCTTCTGTTTAATGTTTACATCTTTGTTGATTTTGCTTCCCACTGAACTCCTTGAAGGTCACTTGACATCAAAGAGCGATGTCTATAGCTTCGGTGTGGTTCTGCTCGAAATGCTGACCGGACGAAGATCAATGGACAAAAACCGGCCAAACGGTGAGCACAACTTAGTGGAATGGGCAAGACCGCATCTCCTTGACAAGAGAAGGTTTTACCGGTTACTTGATCCGAGGCTTGAGGGTCATTTCTCAATCAAGGGTGCTCAAAAGGTGACTCAGCTAGCTGCACAATGTCTTAGCCGTGACCCCAAGATTAGGCCAAAAATGAGTGATGTCGTCGAAGCGCTTAAGCCACTTCCTCACCTCAAAGACATGGCAAGCTCTTCTTACTACTTTCAGACAATGCAAGCCGAGCGTTTGAAGAATGGGTCAAGTCGATCTCAGGGAGGAGGAGGAAGCGGGTTTGGTTCAAGAAACGGGCAGCCACAACCTGTGTTGCGGACACTGTCTAGTCCTCATGGTCAACATGGTTCTTCGCCTTATCGACATCAGATTCCTTCTCCGAAGCCTAAAGGAGCAACTACATAGCTTATGCGTGGACAAAGCCTAAAAAGACTGAAGCTTTTATCGTTTTTTTAAGCGGCAAGGAGATATTTTTAACCGGTGTTATGGTAACTCTTTAATCGATCGATGTAAAAACGGTGAATCCCAGTGGGTTTTCTATGGAAATCTGATTTTGTTTTTACAGATCAAATTCTCTGCGACTCGACCTTTCCATTGCTGAAAGCTTCTTCCTTTGACATATGGTATATATGAAAAAAGAGAAGAGATTGATCTTGACATTACATACATGTTCGTGTGTTCGTCTTGTTAGAGGTGTAAATTTCCAAAGGTGTATGCTTGTAAATTCTCACTGACTAATTAATTTTCAACGACAAACATAAATGAAAAGTCGCTGACAAAATTATTTTCAAAATATGGAAGCACATGTGGCTCGAATTAAAAAAAAAGGAAGAATAGTTCTTAATAGATTCGAATATTGAAGTGAACTTGGTCCCTATACATAGTAACTCTCTCTCTCTCTACACCTTCTTCTTCTTTTATTAATCAATCCACTATATCAATATATAGTGGTACATATTCAGTTTATTTATATCAATAACAACCTTAAAAAAAAAAAATATTATTGTAATGACCCAAACAGGGTGCTGGTATACATAAGACTGTACCGAAGATAAATTGAACGGAACCCGAAATTGAAATAAATAACATACTTTTGAGCATATCTCCATTCAAAGCTCATGCTGCTTCCTAATTTCCTTGAAAATCTGCCCTTTCTTGAAGAATCTTCTTTCCCATGTACCTACACATTCCAAGAATATATTTTAGTAAATATTTAGCATGTTAATTATAATAAATCATTTGATCATTTCATTTTTTGCGGTTACGTACCTTCCAAGCATCATGACGGTAGCTTGAGGATTAGTTCCAGGAGACTTAAGAAACGTGGATCCATCGATAACCCTCAAAGAATCAATACCTAAGACTTTGTAGTCCTTGTCGACCACTCGTCCAACTTGACAACCTCCATGGTAATGCCAAATCGTCATCACAGTGTCGATGCAAAACTGCTTTAAGCTAAACCTCGACATTGCATGTCTTGGTCTCAGATTAGTGGGAAGGCCCACCATGAAACCAAACAGCTCACGTGCGGTCACACCTGGGAACTTGTACTTGCTGAAGGCCTTTGAGTTTATCACTTTAATAACGGTTTCAAGTCCTTCAACACACTTGTTCAAATCCTCTGTTTCTTGGTAATAGTTGAATGTCACGTAAGGGTTATCGTTAGGGTTTGTGTTCCGTAGCTCCATGTGACCTCTTGAGGCCGGACGTGCGACTTTTTGGAAAATTAAACCCGCATTTAACCTCACGTTGATTCCACGATCCATGGATTTCAAAAGGTTATCGATGGATTGGGTCGTGAATGTTGTTGATGTAGTACCACTTGTCTGCGAAACGGTTTATTAATTATTAGTCTCATAACGCTTCATGAGAAAAATAATAATAACGTATAGTAGTCTCGTTGATCACAAAAAAAAAAAAAAAAAAAAAAAAAAAAAAAAACGTATAGTAGTCTCATATGTATATTTTTTTTTGGTATAATGTTACTATTGTATCTTTATATTATTAATTGAGAAGTACATTCTAATGTTTGGATACAAGAATTAGAGAAACATCTATTTGGATAGAAGAATAAATGGAAACAAAAGTTGTTTGGATATAAGAATAAGAGAAAAATCTATTTGGATAGAAGAATAAATGGAAAAAATTGTTTGGATACAAGAATAATAACTTAAAATAAACCGATGGTTTAGAAAACTTCCGTTTTCCATCTCTTAAAAATCTGCAAAAAAAAAACTTAACATAATCTAACGATAATTCCAAATCAATAGAATATGCTTTTTGGATTTTCGGGTTTTTATAGACAAGTTCGGGTTTGGGTGAAAATCTGAGACATAATTTTATAGAGATATATATAGAGATATTGTTCGGGTTTCTTTGAAAATTTCTGTTCGGGTTAGGTTCAATTTTTTTTTTCAGTTTAGGGTTTTCCGGATTTTTTAGATTTCTGGTTTTCGGGTTTAGATATATTAAAAAAATTGAGTATTTTAAAATTTTGATTAGGTATTGGGGTCGGGTTCCGGGTGAAAAAGTTTCCAGATTTTTTTTGTTCAGTCAGGGTTTTCGGGATTTTTTTGATTTCGGATTTTCATGTTTAGACCTATTAAAAAAGTTTGGGTTTTTAAATTTTTTGATTAGGGTTTTTTGTCGGGTTCGGATTTAGGGTTTAAATTTTCTACACAAAACAACAACGTCACACCGCACAAACGTGCGGGTACTCTACTAGTAATTGTACTCTTTTGGTTACATCTTACTTTTATCGAATGGCCACATTTTTTAGTAAACTTCTATTATTTAATAAAAAAAAAGGGAGAGAAAAGGTTAGTGTATTGAATTATTTACCTTTTTGAGAAGATCCGAAACACCTTGGAAAAACCTACGGGTTAGATAAATAGAAACATTCAAAGTACTTATACCTTCAATGTAACTATCAAACTTTGTGATTCCAACAGCTTGCACGAGTGACACTTCCACAGGTGTAGGAGAAGGAACAAAGACGGGGTTCATGGGATTGTCACACATTCCTTGCCCAACCATTGGAAGATCTAAGACTAGCGGTTTGACCCTGTGAGCCACGAGATGAGCCTTAGGACCCACGCCGCTCAACATAAGTTGTTGTGGGCTACCCATGGCTCCAGCTGATAAGATTACTTCATTCATTGGGTTATCTGCTAGTTCTACCTTGTGGAACATTCCATTCGCATCTTGAAATGTTATTCCGTACGCCTTTGGTCTCTGGCTACCTATTTTTTTCAAATTGATGTCATTTTATTAGATTTATTAATCTTTCTTGTTTTTGAAAAAGAAAAAATATTTAATAAGTACACAAAAAGAAAAAAGATTCTATGTTTGCATGCAACAATCACCGAAAGCTTTTTAGAATGCTCATTTGATTTTTGAAAATTATGAATGTGCATCTATATACCTGTGGCTGTGGTGGTGAAGAGGATCTTATGGACAGAAGCATGCAAGTATACAACAATATTATTCCGATTAGCATACTCTAATAGATTCGCCGCCGAGTGTCTATGACCGGCACGGTCAAATATAGTACCGCCAATCTTCGTCCCTACTATGTGATCGAACGTGAAACCGTTGTTCGGTAACACATCAGCCTCCAAAAGCCCATCTTTTAAGGCACGTTGCCATCCCATTACTTGTGGCTCGAACGCAAGTTTCCTCTCGACCCACTCGTAAGCATCTTCCACTTCCTGCCTCTCCCACTCAGCTTCCTCCACGTACTCATCGCTCGCACGTGAGTAGAACCCGGCGTTTAGCACCGAGCCTCCACCGAGGACGCGTGGCCGTACGTTGTGAACGCCGTCCTCGGAGATGAAATGCTGTGCCCACGAGTTGGGTGTGTTGTTTAAGATTGTGTTGGCAAAGTTTCCTATGTCCGTGGCCGTTGGGTTGTCGTATGGAGAGCCGCCGCGTTCCAGCACCAAAACGCTGGCGTTTTTCGAAAGCGTTGCGGCTAGTGCACACCCTGAGGTTCCTCCTCCGATGATTATGTAGTCGACACGGGACAGTTTTGGTGCAAACGTTGCATCTTTCATAAACGTATAGTGCCCAGCTTCACACACATGAATAAACAGTGAATTGCCAATACAATAACCCAAACTTTAACATACCATCACATAATGAAATGACACACACATACGATGTGTACCTTTATCGGAATAACACGAGCCACAGACGATGAAAATTGCAACGAGAATAATAGGGAATATATGAAAACCCATAATAGTGTAAGATCGTGTTTGCTTTGTGATATATATTTGGAACTAAAAAGACAGTCTATTGGTTTCATGCGCTTTACACAATAAGACCAAGTATGAGCCTCTTGTACTTGATTTTAAGTTTCCTAGCGTTTTGTTGTATATGTTTTATAGAGTTTGAGTACTTCTCTTGCAATCATTCGCTGAAGAATAATTGACTAAAACATAACCTTTTTTAAACTTCACAAAATTTCATAGTTTTTGATACATGTGAATATAGTGTATTATGATTTCGCTTTTTAAATAAATAATATGTCGAATAAAATCATGAAATGGTCAACCAAGTTCTAAGTGGTTTCATAATTATATGTCATTCTGAAGATTTTCGCATAGATTAAAAAACTAGCTAGATTTATTGTTTTACCCCTATTTAATTCATTGTTTTGTTTAATATAACTTGTTAATAAGGAAAAAGAATAAGGATAAAACAAAAAATATATTATAAATATACACTAAAAATGCAAAACGACAAGTAAAATGAAATAAAAAAATAAGTCCAGAACGACAAGTTATTTGAAACGAGGGAGTATTAAATAAACACAACTAACACTTATAATTTGGTGGTTTTGAAAATAAATAATATCACCCTTTTATTTGACATGTTATTTATTTAAGAAACAAATTCTAACATACTATTTTATTTTAACAGTCCAAAGCTTTCTTTCAACCTCGAATCTGTCGCTTTTACCGCCGGTCTCCAACGGTAGAATTATTGTCAAGTTAGCTAATTGCAACCATATACAATTCCGTTGTCTTCGTTTCCCGTGTTGGGATCGATGAATCATTTTCATCGGTACATTTTACGTAATTTAAAATCCGGCCAAAGAATATAATTCGGTTGAATGATGATGAGAGAGAGCGAGATTGTGCGCATGTGGACAGAGGATAAAAGTATTTTAATTTTTCATCAATCCCTTGTTAAATATTTTCAGAACATTCTATATTAAACACTGGGGTTAATTCTTTCTTAAATATTTGGTCGATATTGCAATCTCTATTTAAAAAACTTAGAGATCGAATCAAATCGATAAATTTATTTGTTTATTACACTAGCTCTATGTTATGTCTAGCTCTTACATTCTTTAAATACTTATTAACTTATTCTTAAGAATTAGGTACAGCAAGTCAAATACATGTTCATAAGCAATTAAGCATCATGTACTGGTGTTATCTTAAATAGAGATTGCAATTAGCTGGACTTTGCCTAGGCAATTATTCTTAATTACACAATAATGAGAATTTTTTTCATAATTAAAGTAATTAGCTGTTTGACCAACTGCAAGGATTTTTGTGGTTACGAGGTTTTATTTTGGCATTATATTATCACCACTTCACCAGGTTCTAATAGTTAGCTAGGCGAGAATGATGTGAAAAAATTGCCATTCGAGACGTGTTACATACACTAAGAGTTAATTCGTAGTAATGCACTTCCAAATACTTGGACTAGTGCGTAATAGTGTTCACGCGTGATATTTTATATCAAGTCAGTAACAATAGCAATTTTGCTAACTGACGTGAAACTAAGTTTTGTTCTACAAATTTTGATGGGAGAAAAAAAGGTGGATGCTAAGAACAACACTAGCTAGTAGAATGTTTTCCGAGGAATTTATGATGTTAAAACGACGGATTCTCGTGAGTTGGTTGGAAACAAAAAAAGAAAGTCGAAAATACAGTAACAAAAGTTTAGTTTCCAACATGTCAGAAATAAATAATTTACCGGATGGACCTTGCTATTTTTCTGTAGCTATTTTCAGTTAAAAGATAACTACCAAAGCGAATGACTTTTCTAGGAAAAACAAAAGAAAATCAAGTCGAAGTACAAAAAAATCGTCTAGAATAAAAATGAGCGTATAGTTCTTTTCTCGATGAGAGAATGATAGTTTGTACTCCGTTGCCGTTGGAAACGATTGCCGAGTTTTTTTTCCGACCAAACAAGACTTATCTGTTTTCTTCTTTAAATTCTCGTGATCCATGGACCATCTCTTGCTTTGACATAGCTCTGATTACTTTAAAACTTCGATTTCCTAGCCTTGCGCGCGTGCCACTTCCAAGAATCATCTTCTATGCTCGTGTGTAGACATGGCTTTCCTGTCTTTAGATTTATTTTGTAGAGTCTATTGGATGATCATGTGACCTTTACTAGGAGTTTTCCACTTGGATCATGGACTGTTAACAAGTCTTGTCTCATCCTGACATCACACCCAACCTTTGTAGCTTGTCCTAAACTTAGGATATTGCTCTTCAGTTCGGGAATATAGTAGATATCGGTAACAAGTTTATGTTCCTTCATTTGTATTGCTTTGAAGATTGAATCTTTCCCTCCTATTTCAGTGCAAGATCTATCTCCGAATTTTACCTTGCCTTTTATGTTCTTGTTGAGCTCCGTTCATCTCTACAAAAAATAAAAACAGGAAAATGTAGATGTATAGATCACTCAAGTAAGTATCTTTATATATTTTTTGTTAACTAGGTGATATTTTTGTTAAAAATTGATTTATTTAGAGGTGAAATCATGTTTTATAATCTGATTTTGTTTGAATCAATATTAATATGCTTGTAAAGAACAAATCAAACAATGATTATTATTAGACATTAAAGTATAACTATTCTCACTTATCATCTTAAAACCAAGTATTGTATATCAAATCAAAAATACATTAACACAGAAATACTATAAATATATTAGGATATTTATTTTTAGTTGAAATTTAGTCCTTTATAACTTATTTTAAATACTTTTCCACGAAAAACAAAATATAAGCAGGGCAAAATTAGAAACATGCTAGCAGTTATAATAATTTGAAGGTTATACGAGGAAGAGACATTTTGAGAAGAAGAATATGCTTCAAGTTGAGTGATGTAAACAGAGCAACACAATTATCGTCTCTGTTTTTGGCTTCCTCCGCTTTGCTACTTTTTATTTTTAATAAGTTTGGTCAAAAAAGAAAAAACACCTTTTTAAGCACATTGATCATTATGTAGGTAATTTATTTCAAGTAATTAAACTAATTTTGTTATCGTCAACATATTACTTTATAGATTTGGTTATATTTCGACGAATATGTTAAGTCTTATCAAAGTTAATAATAACAGATGTTTAAAATTTAAATAGAACAAGTAAGCCAAAAAAAATGATTTCTTATGATAATCTTATTTTTAAAAGCACGAAGGTGTGAAGACAAAAATGTATAATCATGAAATAAATCATCCAAAATGATGATGATCAAAAATCCATATGTTTTCTTGGTGCACATTTGCTTCTTCTTCGAGTGTGAAATCGTTCTCTATGTTGAAAAGTGTGCGAATCTCTTATGGAGTTCTGCATTTGATCATATCGGCGACACTCAAGCAAGTAAGAGTAAGAAGATTCTGGATGTTTAGATAATTAGCAGCCATAAAGAGAGTCGACTGATCAATATCATTCATAAAATTTGTGTCCCACTCCTTGAGCTCCTCTTCAGTCGAACCACCATCACCATTGAGGACAACGACGCCGTGTTTCTTGCAATACTCGATCACTTTGGAGAAGATATCTCTTGTGATGTTGGCGAGAGAGATTCCATTTTCGACGTAGTTGTTTTCGATCATGTGAGCTGCAACTGAAGAGCCACCACTTCTTCAACCTCGAAGATCTCACTGTCTGAGCTTTTCAGAATAATCTTCTTCGTCGACATTGTTAGTGTTTCTGTGGAGATTGGTGATGAAAGTTATGAAGTAATGATGCTTCATGGTGAATGATAAAAATATGAATCTATTGCATCTCCAGTTTATAATGTTTTGATTTTCAGAGGCAGTATATTTGATTCAAAGGTTATTAATAATTATGAAATATGGAAATATATTTATTCTTTTCAAACAACCAAAAAAGGGAAGATAATTATCTGTTTTAAGAAAAAAAATCTTATCCTTTAAGGGAAGATTCAGGCGATGTCAATATTAGTTTGCGTTGACACGTTAGTTTTTATGACTCGCTATGTGAGTGACATCATATTGTTAGTTTAGATCGTGATATGTCAAAAAGTATTATTTGTAATTTTACAAATAGGAAAAAAAAAATCATTAATGGTAATTTAGACTTTTCTTATATACGAGTGAATGAAAGAGTTTCATTCTCCAAAATCACGTCACAAATAATAATAATATAGATGTTGAATATATATTTTGGATGTTGGATTTTAAATTTTAAATTTGTTATCTATATGCTATTATGCTCGAGTCTTAGGAATGCACGTCCGAACAACTACTTTGAGCAAAGCATTGAAACTGCACCTCATTTACCTTTCTGAGAGATAAACAACTATTGAAGTGCAAGAAATGTAAAAGCACAAGTTGTATTTTGTGAGGTATTCAGATTCTCTCCAAGTCTGTTGAAACAGAAACAGAAACCTATAAGAAAAAACGGGCCATCATTGGCTTATATTGTATAAAACAGTCTTGAACATGGTGGAGTGATACTTTAATGCAAGTGTTCCCAAATTGATCAAGGAATGGGGTTGGTGTTGGTATTGGTATATTTTTGGGCAGAGAAAGGGAATAAAACAGCACTGTGATGAAGAAAGAGACTAAGTGGTGGTAACGGAGTTACGCAGGTACCGAGGTTGATGGCAATCTCCAACCTCTGATCTGCCTTGGCTTATATGTTTTCCCAAAAGCTCCAATAATTTGAAACAATACCGAGAATAAAAACAAGTAAGCAGAGCTTTTACAGCTATAGTTTGCACGAATTTACAGTAAATTTACTGTTTGAAAAAAGTACTCTTTTCCCATTCAATAATTTTGTTAGATATCCCCACATGTAAGAGTTAAAGTTGGAAACCTCTCGCACTTTACGCGCATATTAGAAAGAAAAAAAAAACAAACACGGCTCACTAACAAAACTGTGGAGGCAAAGAAGAGAAAGGAAACAAGAATGGAGAAAGAAGAAGAGGAAGGGAAGAAGAAGTCTCATGTTGTGAGAAGAGGGTTGTGGAAACCTGAAGAAGACATGATATTGAGAAGCTACATCGAGACTCATGGAGAAGGAAACTGGGCAGACATCTCTCGTCGATCCGGTCTGAACCCAACTGTTTCATTTACTCGTAAAAACACAGAAAGTTGGAGTTTTGGGGAAATAAGGAGATTTGTGTTTCTGCTTTTTGATGATGTTTCAGGATTGAAGAGAGGAGGGAAAAGCTGTAGGCTGAGATGGAAGAACTATCTAAGACCAAATATTAAAAGAGGATCCATGTCACCTCAAGAACAAGACCTCATCATCCGCATGCACAAGCTTCTCGGAAACCGGTCTTTCCTCCCTCGTTTTTACCATTCACTCTTCAATCTCATCAATACTCTCTCAAAAGTTTTAACTCCTTTTTTCTGTTTTCCTCTAATATAGATGGTCGTTGATCGCGGGTCGTCTTCCAGGTCGCACTGATAACGAAATCAAGAACTACTGGAATACTCATTTGAACAAGAAACCCATCACCAGGAAACAGAATACACCTGAGTCAGTCGATGCCTCCGCCGCCGATAAGCCAGTAATGTCTACAGAAGTGAGAAGAAGCCATGGAGAAGGCATCGACGACTACGGAGAAGAACACAAGGACAATACCTGGATGGAGGAGGAGACAAACCGCTTTGGCTACATAGGATCTCCACTGCCTCTCGTTTCTCACTACCCAGACACTCTTGTCTATGACCCATGTTTTGCCTTCACCGATTTCTTTCCCCTGCTTTAAGACTTTTCTGGTATTTACCTCTAAGGATAAATTCTTGAAGACTTTACGAATCAAATTGCTTTTAGTTATACAATTAAACATTGAATTGTAACAAGTCATGATTCGTTGAGGATCCTCTTCTTACCTTTTCATAAACTGAAGCACAATATCTATACTACAGAGTATTAAGTAAAAAAAAAAACAAGAAAACGCATATGTCCATTGATCTAATCACTCTCCGTAAAAGCAATCCAAATTTTGGTAACATGTTCTCCAGAAAAAGGATATAGTTGTATTACTTACAAAACATCATCGTCCTGAGGATACAAGATACCGTCGTCAAGGGGTAACGAAGGAGGAGTTCCTGGAGGGATGCTAGCAGCACCGTTCTCACCAGCACATATGCAAAGCGCTTCGGCGTCTCTGACTGTCGAGTCGAGGTCGATATGCCCAGACAGTTCATTGATGAACTTTAAGAGAGTGTCAAAGTCCATCTGCTCTCCCATTATCTTGCTGCGGCATCGCTTCAAGATCGCCACGCAAACGTATAGGTGAAGGTGTTCCGAGAGGTAGTGTGTCCATAGCACCTCCCACAGCTGCATTGTCTTCTCGTACTCAAATTCCCTGATACACAATTCCCACCATAATCAGAAAAGAAGGAACTGCATTTCAGGTATTTTTTAAAAACAGAGAAGAAGAAACAAACCTTTTAAACTGTATCAGGATCCAGCGGAAACAGAAGAAGTAATTCAAGCAGTCATTCTGCTTAAAGTAATTGTGCAGCGGGCCATCGAGTAACTCCACCAGCTGTGGGATTGAAAATGAAAAGGATACAGATACAGATCCAAACATTGATTCTGAAATGCCGATAGAAAGTAAGAAATGCAAAATGTTAACTTGTAGAGGACAAAATTATGGACCTTTGAGAGAGCAAAGAGCTGAGTATGCATCCCATTTTGGTCACGGTTAAAGTTGGGACCAACGCGTTCCATCAGTGCCACAAAACACCAAAAGGATTCTGATTCATCCTCCATCACGAACATGATAGGAGACAGATAATCACTCATTCCCTAACAACCAGAAAAAAACATTTGTCAGTGAAGCCACACAACACACACACAAAACTATGGAAAGATACAGCAAGGACACGCCCAACTTATAATTCAGTATTAAGAGTGAAGTTCGAAAATTGATGAAAGTACCTGGCAGTAACCTAGATCAAAATTGTAGAAGGAGTAGGTCAACAGAATATCACGCATGATATTGACATTCAGATTGTCATCGCCTTCATAGTATTCAAATGCCCTATCAGTTCTTACCTACACAAGAAGAAATAAACCAGGAATTTATCTCAATAGGAGTTCGATGATTAGGGCAAACCACATCAGTCAATATTGTCAAAATCTTCTTACCACATCTTTATCTATCAGCCCCTTCCTCTCCCGATATTTGGTGAACCTTTTTGCTTGTTCAGGGGAGATGCTCTGTCAGAAAGAACATACACTTGTTAATAGTGCAAGCAAATATAAGGGAAATTAGCTACTCTAAAAACGCCTCACAGTTTCATTTGACACCACTGGGACAAGGAACACACAGGTAATTAAGGAATTTAGAAGATGTGTGATATATACTGATAAACAAACCTGCCACTGCTGTTTCAATGTTGCATATTCCATTTTTTTGACAGCTCGAAGGTACTCTCTCTCCGCGTATGTCGAGTCGAATGCATAATATCCCAAGAGAAAGGGCCAGACCTGTAGTGGTGATCCTAAGTTAGAAAATCAATCTGCATATTGATACGCAAATTTTAATTTTAATAATCTGAAATTGAAAAGTTAACCTCTCTTCGCAGTTGGTGCTCAATGCCTCCATAGAAAACTCTCTCTCGAAGAGCCTTTGATTCCACAACTCGCCCTTCAGAATCCAAGAATGCTGTGAACTGAGAACCAGAAAAGTTTGAATCAAGACGAAGATGAAAAGAAAATAGAAAACTTATGCGTTTACACTTGGCAAATAAAGAAGCAAAGCTTATTAGCTTAGTTTATACCAGGGTGCACCTACTTTGTCGATAATTTACACTTTACGACAATGCTTGGTGATAGTTGTAAGAAATTTAGTTAAAAATGGGAACAAAGCACCCAACAGAATTTTTTCTCTGAACTTTCCAGAATTAGAAAATTGCGGATATCGAAAGTGGTTACCTCTTTATGCCCCATTGGTGGCTGCCTTGGCTTTCCCCACACCAAACTCAACTTGTTAAACTGCAAAGGAGGAAGAATCATAGGGCATAATCTATAATAAGTTTTCTATTCAACACGTATGTGCCATTACGAGTGGCCAGTTAATCACCAGTTCCAGATACTTGGTGTTAATGAAGCATGAAAAGCATTCCATACGAAAATGTTTATACAGTATTGCTAATACAAGGTGAAGCATCAACATAAAATGCAGAAGTGATTATCAACTAAGGCTGAGCGTTTAAATCTATGCTTAACATGCCTGCAAAATCATTACCCCTTGAATGAAACAGAAGTACACAATTAAGATAAATGACACTCTGTATCTAAAAGATGAAAGAAAAAACCAGATGTTGCATCATGACACACAGGGAGGTCACAAGATACGGGTATAATTTCCACCAACTTGCTAATGCTTATAAAAAAGGAGTAAAATAAAAATAGTCCTCACCTCTAAGGGATCAGCAGGGACATCAACAAGGTCAATGGGAGGTTCTTCATCATAAAGAGGCTCCTTTTCAGGGTAACTATGAGAACTTTCATGATGTTTTTCCTCAGCAATATTTGACAACTTTTCAGGATAATTATGCACAGGTTGGTTGTTCCATCTCTTGTCAACGGAACCAAAGCCATTGTTTTCAGAAAACAACTGAGTGGTTGTTTCTCTAGCAAACTTAGTAACCAGAGAAAATTTCTCTAGAAGATGAATTGAAAGATCACGAGTAGGATCATGACTCTTCTGCTTTCTCACTCCATACTGGGAAACTCTGTTATCGGCACCTGCACTTGTTCTCCCTTGATTTTCACTCGAAGATCCTCCGTCTGATGGGTATGAAGATTGTCCACTTGCAACAGGCAGTGAACTTGGCAGCGCCAATGAAGAAAGAGTTCTCTGTCGGATATAATCATAAAATGTATTAGCACATACAATAAACCAAAATCATCACTCCACTCAACATGATATAGTTTGATATAATTACCTGCAAGGGACTCTGAAAATCATTCACAAGGAACACATTTGCATCTTCTGACGACCTATACAAAGCTAAGACTATGTAAGTTTCTATTATTTATGGCATAACTATGTAACGACACATCCAGTTCCATACGATGATAAACTTAGGTCGTCCACAAAGCCTATGAGTAAGTAACAAAGGCTATAAAAACCATCCGAAAGTAACAATACATTGTGCATCCCTAAGCTACTTTGATATAGTAACCCAGCAGATGTGAAGACATGCTTTCCATAAATAAGCATATCAATATATGCCAGGGACAGAAGGTATTTCACATCAGACACAAACCTTGCAAGAAAAACATGCTGCTTCACCATGGCCAGAAACTCCCTGACTCCGCCATTGTAGAAGTACAGAGGTGGAAATGCAAGTCCTGCAGGTCATTTCAAACGATTATCAGTTTCTTAGATAATCGACTTGTGAAGAGAAAAGAGAATCACATCCCACTGTTGCTGCAATTGATAATCCTAAATAGTGTTTCAAGATTTTCAATATGAATAAATCTCAACGAACGCAACAGCCTAAGTCTTTGCTTACCAGAAGATAGCACAACAATCACATACTGCCATCCGAGAGCAGGAGTGTGTCGCCTGATGGACCTCACTTCCGTGAACGGAACTGCTGTGATGGTATAAAGACTCCTGTCTAGAAAAGAAATAGAAACTAAGAACAAAGTTAAAGCCATTTTCTTCAGCACCACAACATAGAGTATACTAATTAAGTTCAAAAGTCCTGATTACCTTTCTCTGATAGCTTTGCATTTGAGGTTTGTCCCTTGTACGGAGTCCACGACTAGCCATCACACAGATAAAAAAAAATGGAAGCAGAATATATTCATCCTCTTAATTCTTGGATCATAACCAAACAAAATCATTGAAATCTAAAGCAGGTGAATAGAAAAGACTTCAACAAAGGAAGGAAACAGAATTGCAGTGATTACCAGGTAGAGAGTAGAGTCTTGCTTAGTTAACTTCAATCTCCCACTAATCCTCTCCGATGCGAACTGTGTGGGATGAATTGCAACATTATCCTTCAAATATATCAATTCGGCGCCTTCGTGTTCACTAGACGAACTTCTCTTCTCGCTGTCGCACCGCATCATGCTCGCCGATCCCTTGCACAAATCAGCAAATCAAAACGATCAATCCACCGGGAAATTAACTTGGTGATCGACTCAAAATAGAGCAAACGAAAGAGAACGAGTACGACTTCGCTTGGCGGAGAATTTTTTTCATCGCGATTACGATTGACTTGTTCAAAAACTGCGAAATGGAAAGCAACGAGGAAGTCAGAAATCAGAATAGCAAACCTGTTGTTGAGATGCAGCGTAATCGGCGTCGTCAGAGAGATCCTGTAGCTCCGATGCCTCCATACTCATGATTTCGCGAGAAGAGAGAGAGGGAGAAGAAGAAGAAGAAGAAGCGATCGATTACCCTCGAGACGAAGTAAAAAGAGCCCGACGGAAACTACTACAGACGCGTTGGAGAATATTCGATTACGTGTATCTCTCTCTATATTAATATCTTCTAATTATTTGCACTGCCTGGGCATTCGGTTATTCGGATCGTGTTCGGGTCGGTTCCTTTCGGATTTCGGGTTTTTCAGTTCTATAAATTTTAGTACTATTCCGGATCGGTTCCGGGTATCCAAATTTTATTACAGAAAATAAAATAAAAATAAAAAACTGTTTCATTTAAATGAAATTTTATTAAACTTAGCAAAACTAATTGAATATTAACAAATATAACTAAATATTTTTGGATTTCTTGAATATTTTAATTATTTCTTTCTAAATTTAACTATTATATTAGGTTTATAATTGTAATTTTACATATTTTGGTTATTTTAAGTCTAAATATAACTAATATTTTTAGAAATATAACTAATATTTTTAGAAATATAATTATATTTTCAATATTCCGGATACTCATTCGGTTCTTGGTTCGGTTCGGGTTTGGGTCCAGTTCTTTCGGGTATAAGAATTTTGGACTCATTCAGATATTTGTGTTGGTTCTGATCCGGTTCGGTTCTATCTATTTCGGGTCGGGTTCGGTTCTATATTTCGGGTCCGGATAAAAATGCCCAAGCCTAATTTGCAGGTTAAGGGTAAGATAAGGGTTTCAAATACGAAGGTGAATTTCCAATTAAAAAGAAAAACACATCTGAGTTTTGTTCTTTTTTTTTTTGTTGTGAAGTTGTTTTATTTTGTTGGTTTAAAGTCGGTTTAAGTAATACCATGATTTGGCAGCATACAAGGCTGGTTTGGTTAACACTTAACAGTGCGGAGAGAAGCTAATTAGATATTTTGATGATAGTTTTTTGAAGTGTTCAAATATATCATAAACTAAAAGTTTTGAATAATGACATTTACACGGTGATAAATCTACATAACTAATAAGGCTTGGACAATCTCCAGCCTTTGACACGTGGCACTCTCTTTTTTTTTTTTTTCGCCTAACACCAAAACGACGTCGTTTTGCGCTTTATTTTTTTTTTCGTCTTACACCAAAACGACGTCGTTTTCGTATTAAAAAAAAAAAAAAAAAAATCTAAATCAAAATTATGTGTAATGCTGTTCGTTTTGATGGGCTTGATTATTTATCGGACCTCTTCGTTTCCATGGTAGCTTTAAATGGGCTTACTGGCTAATTAGCTCATTTCATTTCCTTTTAAAAAGGATTGCAATTATTATTATCTATGAGTCTGTAGGATAATAATCAATCTATAATGATTGTTAGTATAAGGAAAATTAGAAGAACTCAACTCCAGTCGATAAATTATTGTATAAAAGAACAAAAAACATATGAAACTATTCACTATGAGTCTATATAAGATTTCACGTAAATAACAACTAAATTTTAAAACTATATGAAAAAAAACAAAATGCAAAACTTACAGAATCTAATATATTCGAGTAAAAAACAAATGATATATTCGAATCTAATGTTCTGAATAATTAAATTAAAAATATTTGGTTTAATAAACCCGCGCATTGCGCGGGTTCTCTCCTAGTCAATTTTGATAGTGATTTCAGTGAAGTTACATATCCGAACGGTTTGCGTTAATTTCCTAGAAATTGAAACTATATAAAAGTTCAGGTGACGCACAATATCAATGTAATTCGAGAAAATATCATGTTATCTTTTGTTAGGCTAGAAGCTGCCAAACCTTTAAAACAAAACGAACATTGCAAATTCGAGCACAAACTAAAAGCATAAGAAAAGTAACAAGGGCAATAAACTCTCATGTCAAACTTTATAAGCAAGGAAATATGTGAAGTGTGTATGGAAGTAAGAATCTTAAAAGCTAAAAGGTAAAATCAAAAAGATGTAACAAATGTAGTATTGTATCATATTATAATGTTGTGAACTTTTAATTCATACAAAACATGTAACAAGAATAAAGCGTTTAGAAAGATGAGGTGCACGGGAAATGTTACATTTGAACTAATTATAAAGAATCCACACAAGCATGCATCTTATAAGAAAATATTCACTACTATATGAGATGTCAATTGTCATGTTCCTAATACAGTGATACGTTTGCTATTTAGGTTCTTGTAATGAAAAAGCAAAATACAATAATGCTTTTTGTAGTGAAAAAGAAATTGGAAGCTGACGTGGATGCATCTTCTTGCAGTTAGCTTGATTGTATTTGCTAGAATCTCACCTAAAAATGGGTCACCGGTTTGGATGGATAACCGAATCAAATGTTTTATTCTTTTACTTTTGTAGATGTATCCTTTTTGGGATGAATCAATCTCTCTACATGATCAAAACAATTGCTCAAATGTTACAAGGTGAAGATTGTTACCCATTTATTTTCTAAAGCTATATCTCATATAGTCATATTTCTACTTTCCTTGTAGAAAGCTACACCACCTTGATCCTTACGTCACAAATAATTTGGACTCGGTTTGTGATGGCTTTGCTTGGCTCTTTCTTTGCGTCGGACCACAAGCGCACCGAGCGACAGTTCTTGGTATGAAAACATTATCGCAAAAAAAAATGGCAATAGTTTGAAAACTTAACTGTGTACTTGTGTAGTAAAAATCACTTGTATACCTCGTTTAGCTTACATGTGTAATCCGATGAAATAGATAAACCAATAAAGATTCGACACATGGAAGATGGTGATACTCCTCGTCTATTCGGTGGAAAAAGAGGCCACGTGGAGTTAGTTAAGAGAAGTGGGAGTGATTCGCTGTCGACGACGTGGGAAAATCCTAGAAAATGGCTCATCACCTTTCGTTACCTCAAAACTCAAAAGCCACTAGCGAAATGTGTGAACGTTCCTTTCTTGTCACTTTTTTTTTTTTTTTTTTTTTTTTTTTTTTTTTATATTTGTTTCATGTGCTTTGTTTTCTACGAAAGAAAATGTGAATTTCTTTCATTTACATATGCTTCAAATGGGATTTTCAAATCAATCATAGTAACAAATCTCCATAAAAAAAATTATATTTTTATTCTAATTTAAAGCTAATGTTAGTAATAAACTAATAACTACATATTTGGATTTGAAATTGTTATTGTAATTCAACTCCCAATAAACCAAAAAGAGCACAACCGAAACAGAAAAATTGTGGCCTCTCTGCATTTAACTCTTGTCTCTGTAACCTTCACCACACATCATCGTCACGGCCTTCTCTATTCTTCCCTCTCTCTACCTCTAATAGCTCCTTCTATGGCAGGACTCTCATCAATCTCCGTAACACTCAAACCACTCAACCGAGCTTTCTCCTCCTCTAACTCCCGCCACAACCACACTACATCCGACGCCGTTTTCCCTCCATCTCTCCGATTTAACGGATTTAAACAGCGCAAGATCCTCACCGTCTGTTTCGTCGTCGACGATCGGAAACAGAGCTCTCCCATGGACGACAGACCGGAAAGCACGAGCTCTTCTGAGACCTTGGCGACGTCGCGGCGTCTACAGAAAGCGGAGAGGAAGAAATCGGAGAGATTCACTTATCTAATCGCGGCTGTGATGTCGAGCTTTGGTATTACTTCCATGGCTATCATGGCCGTTTATTACCGATTTTCCTGGCAAATGGAGGTAAAAGAAAAAATAAAAAATAAAGAAAATCAATATTTTTGTTCGTACGAGTTTTGAAACTGAAACTCGATTTTTTATTTTTTATTTTATTTAGGGAGGTCAAGTGCCTGTATCAGAAATGTTAGGTACATTTGCTCTCTCCGTTGGTGCCGCCGTAAGTTCCAATTTCAATTTAGTTACCAGATTTTCTAATGGACTTAAAAACGTGACCCTAAACGCAAAAACATTTCACATTTTGTTTAGTCTCTTTTTCTTTTTTCTTTTTAATTAAAAAATAATGTTTGGATTTAAAGGTTGGGATGGAGTTTTGGGCAAGATGGGCACATAGAGCTTTGTGGCACGCTTCTTTGTGGAACATGCATGAGGTATTTTGGATTTTACCAGTTTATTGCTACAAAATCAAAATCATCTTTGTGATGTTTTATCGTATTTTTGTTTGTGGTGGCAGTCTCATCATAAACCTAGAGAAGGAGCGTTTGAGTTAAACGATGTGTTTGCAATAATAAACGCGGTTCCTGCGATTGGTCTTCTCTATTATGGATTCTTCAATAAAGGACTTGTCTCTGGTCTTTGCTTCGGTGCCGTAAGTTCTTGTCTCTCTCTTTTCTTCGACCATATCCGAAACTCAACAAAAATCAGGGAGCAGCAACAATAATTGGTCTTTGACTCTTGCACTTTATCTTACCTTTTTTTTTTTATTACACCGAAGGCGAAACCGAAAGTATATAATTATGTGGGTTTTTTTCCACCGCCCCAAAAACATGAGTTAAATTAAATTAAACTACTACACGAGTAATATTTCTGTATAATATAGTGGATTCATTAGGTAGATGGCAAAATTTTGGCTTAAAGTAGCCAAAATGCTATGAACAAAACCGAAACTAATGTATCATACATATAAAATTATGTTTCATCTAAGAATTTACTCTCTCTCGTTTTTTACAAAGAGTGTTACTTGGCAATTTTACTTATAAAAATCCAGTTTTAATTTTATTATATATACTAGTGTATTAATTAGAAATAAATCTTTTATTAATGTATTTACAAAAATATAATAGTGCAATTTTTAATGGTTGTTTCATAGTGTGAAAAAGTAGAATGACATTTATTATGTAAGATGAAGATTACCGTGTTAAAAAACAACATAAAATTAAAACAACTCTAACCTATCTATTTGAAGATATTTTATTCATAAATAATGCATAATCTTTTTTGCTAATGCTAACAAAATTTTTATACACGTACTGCATTTATTTAATACAAAAAATATATTATAGTATCTCTGTATATTTTTGCTAATGCTGACTGTTTTCTTTTTATATGGGTTTAGGGACTGGGAATAACGACGTTTGGGATCGCCTACATGTTCGTCCACGATGGACTCGTGCACAAGAGATTCCCTGTGGGTCCTATTGCCGACGTCCCTTACTTCCGAAAGGTCGCCGCCGCTCACCAGGTTTTATACCATAAAACATAATCCCATGGTCTTAATTATAATTAGTACAGACTTTAGAATATTTATCTAAAATCGATATTGTTTGTATTCAGCTACACCACACAGACAAATTCAAGGGTGTACCATATGGGCTGTTTCTTGGACCCAAGGCAAGAATCTTAAACCCTTGTAAATTAAGAGATTGCTAGTGATAAATGATAATTGCATCTAATTATATTTTTGTAAAACTGACTTTTGTTTGTTATATATGGTTTGGTTTTTGGAATGGTGCAGGAAGTGGAAGAAGTGGGAGGAAAAGAAGAGTTGGAGAAAGAGATTAACCGGAGAATCAAATTGTACAACAAAAGTTCCACCTCTTAAGTCTTAATTACTACAAACCCAATTTTAGTATTTTTTTTTTATTATTATTAAAAATCTGGTATGACTAAGCAAATATTAAAAAAAAAAAATGAAGTAGAAGAAGAGTCGGATTTCATTCTATTACAACAGCTCATGCACCCGCATAACCAGGGCTGGCCCTGAAATTTAGGGGGCTCAAGCTAATAAAGAGGAGTTATTAGATGTTTAATAATTTGGGGGCTATTCAGTGAAGTGAAAATAAATTAAAATCGGGGGCCTATTTTCAATACTATTAAACCAAAAATTTTTTTTGGCTGAAACTAATGTTTCGTTAGGCTGTGCGGAGGGCCGGCCCTGCGCATAACCATATTCAAATTTTTATGACTAAAATGGTTAATTATAAGTCTGGCTCTTCTTCTATGTGAGGTTTTTAATATCCAACTAGGTAAATACCCGCTCTTCGTTGCGGAAGAATGTCATTTAATCTTTTCTTGTGTTTGAATTAATATATCTATGTTGAAAAAATAATCCGTTTAAATTAAAGGTTTTTTACAGATAGTATATTTCAATTTTTTTGGAGCACATCATTATTATATAGAGCTAAAACATTTAAACATGAGATGAGTATTGAAACACACCAAGAATCAGAAGAAAAAAAGAGAAACAAAAAAACATCAGATGAGCATTCAAACTAATTTTTTCATGAACTCATCATAGCACTATCAATAGAAGAGTTAATATAAAAACACATATAGATGATCTTTCGTTGCATTTCAGCCTTCGTTATAGCTTTTGATTACCCGAGGCCAAGACTGGATATCTCCATCGGCATTAAGACAAACCAAAGAAAATAATTAGTTGAGATATCATTAGATTAAGGACCCATTCTAAAATCGGATTGGTTTCGGAAAATTAATCGAGTAACTTTGAAATACAAAGAAATCATCAGCTGAGAAATCAAAGAGACTATAGTTCTACGATAAAAAAAAAAGACTTGCCTTTTTGACAAGAGTTACACTTGAGGCCAAGAAAATCATTAATCTTTTGGCATCCCATGTCTTTGACAAGCATTGCTGCCATGTCAATTCTCCTACCCAGAAGAGAGTTATGTTCCTTTCCTTTGCAATCTTGTATACGTTCGAATCATAAGTGCTACAAAAACTCAGAGACCCAAAAGGAGAAAGAGATTAGCTTCCTTGAATAAGCTCAAAAACTCATAAAAGCCACACAAACAAAATAAAAAAATCAAGATTGAACACACATTGTACTCATGATTGTTGTAATAAGATAATAGCCAAGAGCAAACCTCAAATTCCCTGGTCTTATTCATTATCCCTATGTGAGCTGCAGGTTTTCTTCTTGATTATGTTTTCCAGTCAAGTCAAGTTTTAAACATGTGTCCTTCAGTAGGATTCAGAGCTTTTCAGTTTACCTGTCCACGACCAACTGCACAAACCTCTTTTGTGGTATATATCAAACCAGATCCCATACCAACTCTTAACCCATCAACACCAGCTTGAATCAAATTCTGCGCCTAATTAGTCGTCACAACGTTACCACCAATCACATCCAATTCAGGGTATGTCCTCTTCAAAGAATGAAGGAGGACTTTGAGCAAAAGGAGAGGGAGGGATCAGATAAAAAATAAGGACGAGCTGGTGAATCGTTTTCTCCTTCCACCCTCAGTCGTTCATAAACTTCAAAATCTGGAATTTAAATTATTTTCTTAACCCCCATAAATCTCCTCTCTCTGATCCAAATCCGTGGAAAGAACACCACCTGACTCGGATTAAGCTTCAATTTTGGTTTTTTTCTGCGCAAATTTACTCGTTTAAAGACATAGTAGCAGAGACCTGGAGACTGTTGCCGGAATCGCTTGCCAAAAGAACATAGACGACGGAGATTGAGCGAGTAGAGAGAGACGTTTTGAAGAAAAAAAAAGAAACTGAGTGACGTGGCAAGTAAAGAAGCTGACTGGTATTATTTAGAATGTTTCTATTGGTTGGACGATTTAAATGACGTGTCAGTTCCAGGAAGCTTACAAAAGCTGAGCTGTCAACACCTGTAGTGGCACAAGGGTTTTTACTGTGTTGATTTAACCTCAAACTTAGCTAATGTGATTAAGCTAACTACGATCAATTCACCTTGACACGTTTGTTGTTGATGATATTAATAAGACACAAGACTTTTTAACCCAGTTCCCTTTCGGTACGTCTGGGAGAGGACGGCACTCTCAATCCACTAGAATCAATCCACAATCAAGTGATTACAAGAGTGTTTGTTAAACTGTGATTTCTCTCTTACAAGCTTTCTCTTATGTCTCTCTTTCTAACCTTTTGCAGATGTTATCAAAGGAGAGAACCCTCTAGACGAAAGCAAGAAGAATCACTAACTGCTAAACCACAAACCCTCTCTACGAAGACAGAACCGTAGATAACTCTTGACCAAGTTCTTCCTCTGTTTGCCTCTGTTCTTCACGTTAGGTTTTCTGTAAAACCTAGAGCAATATATATGTTCCTGTATGGGCCACGACAAAGTACAGCCCAAAGCATATTCTCTTTAACTCTTGTAACACAGACATGGGCTTGAGCCCACATGAGATAAGTGACCCGGCTGCGACCCGTTAACCCGAGCCCGGACCCGCCTTATCTTTTGGTTTGTCGACACAGGATCACGTTCTACTTCAACTTTTATGATTCAGGCTTCCAAACTAATCTATTTTTGCATTTTAGAAGGTATCGATCATATATTGTTTCAAGAATGGAAAAAAATTCCATTTGATCGCCGAATAACAAAACCCGAGTACAAGTGCTTCAACGGTCGAACCGTATATCATATGCTCACAAACAAGTAACAATCCAGTAAAGAGGACTTAGCTTTGTCACGATGGACAAACTCAAGCATCCGATGAATCCAATTATTACGCTCCGAACATATTTAATGGCCGAACATATATTGAACAAACTCAAGCATCCGATGAATCCAATTATTACGTTCCGAACATATTTTATGGCTTAAGTATTTTTTCCCAACAATATGCATTATACTAGTTTGAATATTGATGGTTTACATTTAAAAAAAAAAAATATTGATGGTTTACATTACACAACAAATATAGTTATTCAAAAAACTAGATTACATGTATAATGTATTGGTCCGCATAAACAGTAACTATAAATTCAAGAAAAAAAATCAACAATATTTATTATTTAGCAGTTAACATCGAAAAGAAAGAATTAAACAAGGAGAATGCAATTCAAATAATAATTACCAAATTCAGTTAAAGGTAAAATCAAACAGAAACTGAAAAACAATCTACAATATTTCAGTCAAACCAAACAGAGATAGCAATGAAAATAACAAATGTATTTATTATATATATATATATTATATATATATATATTTATATATTATATATATATATAAACACCTTCCTCAATATCGTTTATATACACACAATAAAAAATTAGCCTTATAATTTTGCGTTGAGCCAAAAAAATAACTTGCAAGAGAAAATGGCGGGTAAGGTGTTTAAGATGATGATGATAATAGCGCTGATAGTGATGGGATGTGATTTACAAGCATGCAGTACAACGAATGTTGACGAAAGCACACCAACGCAAGATCCAAGATTTGTTTGCTTCAGAAGCTGTTCTATAAATTGTGGCAATCAGAACAAACCTTGTTACAAAGAATGTTTGACGAAATGCGGTCTCCCACAACGACAATCTAGACCAACACCACCTCAATTAAAATATTGATTTTATATTCGATGATTAGTGTTGTATTTTTTTTGTAATTCGAAAGATCGATGTGCTAAGAATGTCTTAAAACGTTTATGATGAAGAAATAAAATTCGAAAATTAAAAAATTATAACTTCAGTAATATGTAATTGTAACTTGGATCCGGATATCTTGAAATTCCAGTATATTAGCTCTACAAAAAAAAAAAAGAAAAAAAGAACAATGAATAAAGCCCTCCATTAGAAAAATTAATTCAATCATCCACAGAAAAGTTTCCAGGTTGAGTGAACTTATTTTTAATCTTCACTTTGCGGAATCTAAAACCTTTGATTCTTATTTCGTCTGTCTTTGTAATCAACGGTTTCCATGGTCCAACCATTGTTCTTGATCAAACCTCCTACTTTCACCTGTTTTCACATATCACGTAAGTCTTTCTATATGATGATAATTACAATAAGAGTTAACAATGGATATGACTCTTTCAAGAACACATTGCATACCTCTGCCTCATCAATGGAATCTACAATAAGAGCACCGTCCAAGGAAAGATGTTCAATAACTAGGCCACGACCCATAATAGCCATCGTTGATCTCTGAGACTTTCGTTTTGATATCGGAGAACATCATTCCCCACTTGGGTTTCCATGTGATACCGATACGAGACCATAATTCAACTTCTTGGCCGTTCTTCACTGGCTCTTCCACTGACACCAGCCAGAGGAATTAGTAAAACCAAAGAAACAAAAATGTTGCTTTAGAGACTAGAAGCCATCATGGAGAAGATTTGTTTTGACAATTTTAAAGGTTTTGTAAAACAGAGGAAAAGGCACCATCATTCATATTTGGCAGATAAATAAATAACAAAAAGTTGATTAATAAAGAGAAACGTGCTTTATTAATCGTTGCGTATTTTAACCTTAGCAC
>CACVBM020001557.1:0-32294 GCA_902728155.2 Microthlaspi erraticum
TCTTCCTTTGAATCATGTTTGGGAAATCTTGGAAGAGTGCTACAGAGATGTGAAGACAAGCACCTAGTTCTAAATTGGGAGAAGTGCCACTTTATGGTTAGAGATGGAATAGTGCTGGACATAGAATCTCAGAAAGAGAGGCATAGAAGTTGACAAGGCCAAGATTGAAGTAATGACAAACCTTCAGCCGCCCAAGACAGTCAAAGATATCAGAAGCTTCCTAGGACATGCTGGGTTCTACAGGAGGTTTATTAAAGATTTCTCACAGATAGCAAGGCCGCTAACACGCCTATTATGCAAGGATATTAACTTTGAGTTCACAGAGGAGTGTCACAAGGCTTTCACTAAGATCAAAGAGGCATTGGTCAGTGCGCCAGTGGTTCAACCTCCAAACTGGGAACTACCTTTTGAGATAATGTGTGATGCAAGTGATTATGCAGTAGGAGCAGTGCTTGGACAAAGAAAGGACAAGAAGCTACATGTGATCTACTATGCCAGCAGAACACTTGATGAGGCACAATGCAAGTATGCCACAACAGAAAAGGAGCTTCTTGCTATTGTCTTTGCATTTGAGAAATTTCGATCATACTTGGTGGGATCGAAAGTTATAGTTCACTCTGATCATGCAGCATTAAGGTATCTTTTATCTAAGAAAGATGCCAAGCCAAGATTGTTGAGATGGATACTACTACTGCAAGAATTTGATCTTGAGATCAAGGATAGAAGAGGAGCAGATAATGGAGTAGCTGATCACCTTTCAAGGATGAGAGTTGAAGAAAATCTACCCCTTGATGATAGGCTACCTGAAGAATCAGTTTATGCAGCTGAAGCTAGCAATAAGCATGGACAACTAGGCCATCACAGGCCAGGAACAAAGATCTCATCATCAAACACACCATGGTTTCGCCACATAGCAAACTTCCTTGCAGCTGAATACCCACCACCAAACTTCTTTGGCTACAGAAAGAAGAAATTTCTGCGTGATGTAAGAAGGTACTACTGGGATGAACCTTACTTATACAAGAAATGTTCAGATGGAATGTTTAGAAGATGCATACCTGAGGAAGAGGTAGAAGGAATATTGTTTGCTTGTCATAGTTCTAGCTATGCAGGGCACTTTGCCACTTACAAGACAGTATCCAAGGTCCTACAAGCTGGATTTTGGTGGCCAACTATGTTTAAGGATGCTCATGCATTCATATCAAGATGTGATGCTTGCCAAAGAATGGGAAATATAAGCAAGAGGAATGAGATGCCACAGAACTTTATACTAGAAGTTGAAGTTTTTGATGTTTGGGGCATTGACTTTATGGGACCTTCCCAACCTCTTTTGGTGACCAATACATTCTAGTGGCAGTTGATTATGTCTCCAAATGGGTGGAAGCCATCGCCAGCCCTACTAATGATGCACAAGTGGTCATCAAGATGTTTAAATCCATCATTTTTCCAAGGTTTGGAGTGCCTAGGATAGTCATAAGTGATGGAGGTTCACATTTCATCAACAGAATCTTTGCCAACCTTTTGAAGAAGCATGGAGTCACTCACAAAGTTGCCTCTCCTTACCACCCCCAAACTAGTGGACAAGTTGAGATCTCAAACAGAGAACTCAAGAGCATACTTCAGAAGACAACAGGCAAGACAAGAAAGGATTGGAGTGCCAAACTAGATGATGCTCTATGGGCATACCGCACTGCCTTCAAAACACCACTTGGTACCACCCCCTTTCATCTTGTTTATGGTAAAGCATGTCATTTACCTGTGGAGCTGGAGTACAAAGCAGCTTGGGCTATTAAGGAGTTGAACTTCAACCTAAAGACAGCAGGAGAAAGAAGATTGATTCAGCTGAATGAGCTTGATGAGATTAGGCATCTGGCTTATGAGAATTCAAAGATCTATAAGGAGAGAACCAAAGCTTTCCATGACCGCAAGATCATCCCAAAGAACTTTGCGCCAAACGACCAAGTTCTACTATTCAACTCAAGGTTGAAACTCTTTCCAGGAAAGCTTCGCTCAAGATGGTCAGGACCATTCAGGATTAAAGAAGTTCGCCCCTATGGAGCAGTGGTACTATGGGACCCAATGGGAGGAGACTTTACAGTCAATGGACAAAGGTTAAAACCTTACCTAGCCTCCACCACCATACCACAGGAGACCACACTGGCTCTTGGCGATCCACCAGATCCTTAAGGAAGTGCCATACAGTCAAGCTAATGACTTTAAACAAAGCGCTGAATGGGAGGCAACCCATTGAAGGTCATTTCTTTTCATTTTCTTTCTTTAATTTTCTTTTTTTTGAATATTACCTCTCACCTTAATGTGATTTGCTTTCACCGGGACGGTGCAAGTTAAGTCTGGGGGGAGTTTTATTGTGTTACTAATGCATTTTTCTTTCTTTTCTTATGTTTTATTCACTTTGTTTCATGTTTTTCAAAAAGTTTTATTGAGTCAAAAACCAGTCCGGAAGTTATGAACTTGCTTTGAGAATTGAGAGTGTTATGCTAACAATCCATGACCCTAGAGCAGAAACCAGCTAAAGGCACAAGCCTAACAGAAGCTCTTACAGTGGATCGACATGCTAGCTCAGCAAAATTTCTAAGGTAACCAAGCAATCTAGAGTTAACCTCACCCTTAATCAATCTTAATTACTCTTGTCAAGGGGGTTGGCATACATGTCGACAGTTCCTTGCTTGATTTTCAATAAGATTTGTCTAATCTTTAAAGAGTTCTCCTCTCTCTCCCATCCCAAATGGTAAGTAATGTTTATGAGAAAAAGCTCAAAGAGCACAAGGAAAACAAGTAAGCATGAGGAATGCATATGTCTGTACCTTCATGTCTTATGGAATACCTTAGTCAAACAAGGAACAAGCTAAAGACTTATCCTGTGGTTGAAAGAAGGGTCAATAGAAAAAATAAAATGATACCCTAGAAAAGTAGGGATAAATTGACCTTTCAAAGTTCTGATGTGAGAAAGAGAGAGGAAAAGAACTCATTGCACTTAAAGACAATCTTGGAGAGATCAAGTGGGTAAGAACAAGTTCAATTGATCGATGTCCCCTTGATAAAGAATTCACGCTTTAAATTTATGCAAGAGGTTAGCAATAGAGAGTTTGGATTGCTGGATGAGACTAGTTGGGTTGGTATTGTTCGCTAAACTTGCAGGGTGTATGTGAAGCTAACCTTATGTTGTCTATGTTCATAGTGGAATACAGGAAAGGAACCTTTCACAGGATATTCAAAAGAGCAAGGGAGCTTCCACGTTTTCAAACCTCTTTCACGGATTTAGATTCTTTTTGCTTGAGGACAAGCAAAGATCTAAGTCTGGGGGAGTTGATATACCTCTAATTTACCACTTTTTATACTGTTTTAGCATTGTTTTCTAATGGTTTTTGGCAGGTTTTCTATCTAAAAAGGTAGTTTTACTGTGTTTATAGTGTCTAGAGTCTAAACAGGTGAAATGATGCATTTTGGAGCAAAACCATAGGATTTGCACTTCAAGCCGCTCCATGCACAAGCACCAACTTTAAGAGGGCCCAGAAAAAGATCTACTCAATGGATTTCATCAAGACCAGTTCCCTGCGTGCTCTGATTGAGTTAACTTTCCAACGCAACTGGAATGGCCTCATTTGGATGAGTAGAAAAGGAGTTACAACCAAAAGAGTGAAGACTGTCCAGACGGCTCTATCGAGAAACAGCGCCCAACCGCGCAGTCCGGCTGGCCGAGGAACGAATGTTCCGCGCTCGGCCAAAGTATCCGTCCGTCTGAAGTCTCGGCCAAAGTCCAAACCACTCGGCCGATCACACATCACGACCCGGGAAACATTGCCCGCGGTCGGCCAAGCCAACGCACGCCACACCGCGCACGACCAAAGCGCGCGAGCCGGGAACAAGCCTCGCGGCCGCGCAACCGTTCGCGTACCACGGCCGATGCATCCGTCCGAGCCGGGAAAGAACGTCCCACGTCCGGCCGAGAATTTCATCGGCCAAATTCATCCGTCGACCACGCCGGCCGACCGCGAATCCATCCGACCCGACCGTTCCGACTCGCCACGACCCGACTGTCCGGCCGATCGTCCCGACCGACCGTCCCAACGCCGCGGTCGACCCGAAGCCCTTTTGAAGCCCAAACTTTCATATTTTCAAGCCCGGCTTAACCCTAAGCCGCCTCTAGAAAGACCTAGCACTATATATATATTTTTAGCCTCTTGAGAAAGAGAGCCGCCCTTGTATTTCGATTTCATACTTTGAGTTTTATTGCAATCATGTTTTCTTCATCTCTTTGTGTTTTGCTTTGATCATGTCTGAGTAATTCACTAGTTAGGTTGTGAGATCTATCAAAGAGTTCATGGTTTGATAGGTTGTTAGAAGTCACATAGGGTTTATCATATCGCATCTTCGCCTCTGCTTGAACTTCATTGCTGCTTGCTTTTCTGATCAACTAGCATCAGATCTTAGGTTTCATATACTCTCCAAAAGCTTGCTATATAACCTGAACTAAGTATTTGGTGAGCAAAACTTCATAGACTGCGAAAGTTGATCTATGCGGGGTTGTGAACAATTGGGTCTTGAACGAATATTGCTTGATTTAATCACCTAGGGACATACCAAAAGTTTAGCGACTAGGTAGATTAACAAAGGGGTCGGAGCCTCGACAGTGGAAAGATCATACAATCGTGACCTGAGTTCTAGATAGCGCAAACCCTAGTAAACCTTCTAATATCTTGTTAACCTTGAATCTCTGCGAGTTTCTCATTGCCTAGCGTTTCCCTCTATTGATTTTCATAAACCGTTTAATTGCTGTTTGATTTCTTGTTACACAATCAAAAACCCTAAATCATACTTGTTTTCTAGCTATATTAGACTTGCAATACTCGAAGTGTACTTATCTGCTCCTTGTGTTCGATACCCGTTTACTACTTTTGATCTGTGCACTTGCAGAATCAGGGATAGGAAAAGGGAAGACCTGATCCCGCGATCACATGCCACATGGAAAAAGGTGGAGATCTCGCAAATCTGGTGAAAGAAGCTTCTCTGATTATATGGGATGAAGCTCCGATGATGCATAAGCATTGTTTTGAGTCTTTGGATCGCTCACTGGCTGATATTGTTGGTAATGAAGATGGCAAACCTTTTGGTGGAAAGGTTATTGTATTTGGAGGTGATTTTCGACAGGTTCTTCCTGTGATTCCTGGAGCCGGTAGAGCAGAAGTTGTATGCTCTGCTCTGAACTCATCTTATCTTTGGAAGCACTGCAAGGTTCTCAAGCTAACAAAAAATATGCGATTACTATCTGACAACCTGACCGCAGAAGAAGCAACTGATCTAAAGAATTTTTCTAATTGGATTCTTGATGTTGGGGATGGTAAGATAGAAGAACCTAACGATGGAGAAGCTGAAATAGATATTCCGGAAGAGTTTTTAATAACTGATGCAGAGGAACCTATCGAAGCCATAAGCAGAGAAATATATGGAGATGCTTCTGATCTACAGGACAATACAGATCCCTTATTTTTCCAAGGCAGAGCTATTCTCTGTCCCACTAACGAAGATGTCAACATGATCAATGAATACATGCTCGATAAGCTGAATGGTTAGTCTCTTTTTTTCAGTTGGATAATTCACAAATTGAGTTGCTTGCTAATGATTGAGTTTCTTGTAAGGTATATGATTAGAACGTTTTAAATGTCGTTTTCCAGGGGAGGAGAGAATCTATCTAAGCTCTGATACAATAGATCCTTGTGACACAGCCGCTATTAACGACGAGGCTCTAAGCACGGAATTCCTAAACAGCATAAGAGTAGCTGGTTTACCTAATCACGCTTTGCGACTGAAGGTTGGCTGTCCAGTTATGTTGCTCAGAAATATTGATCCCATAGGAGGTCTAATGAACGGAACGAGGTTGCAGATAACTCAATTAGCTGATTTTATGATTGAAGCTAAAGTTATAACAGGAGATAAGGTCGGTGTGAAGGTTATTATTCCTAGGCTTTTGATTACTCCATCGGACACCCTACTTCCTTTCAAGATGAGGAGAAGACAACTTCCTTTAGCTGTTGCATTCGCAATAACTATCAACAAGAGCCAGGGTCAGTCTCTATCACAGGTTGGGATATTCTTGCCAAGGCCTGTTTTCTCTCATGGACAGCTTTACGTCGCAATTTCCAGGGTAACCTCCAAGAAGGGATTGAAGATCTTGATCGTCGACAGCGAAGGGAAGCCGCAGAGGAGAACAACCAATGTTGTTTTCAAAGAGGTTTTCAAGAACCTCTAATCATTCTACTTCTATATGATCTTCTAGATTCCATTTCTAAGACATTGTTGAACTCATTATTTACATTGAGTCATATGGTAACCTATTGGTTCCACAATAATTTTTCACGGATATATTCAATCTTACTAGGATATAAAATATTTTAGTTATTATAAGTTAATTGATATCCTAAAATTTGGTAATTGCAAAATAAGATATAAGTTGTGTTAATGAATTGTACAATTGTTGCATTATGGGCCTATGAATACGAGTCTTACTCTCAATTATGTGGATCAAACACGAAAAGTAAATTTCCTTAAGTAAAATTAAAATTACGATGAGATTAATGAAATCAATATTTCAAATCTTCCCTTAGTGGGCTCACTATAGGGCCGGTTTCATCTATTTTAATTTATACATCAAGTCGATTCAGTTTACTAAGGTTGTGATATGCACAGATCATAACCAATTGTCTAATGAGATTAGATAGTGTTCAGTAAATGCCTCAAATTTCAAGAAAAGTGAAGGAAACATACCTTTGCGTGTGAAGATATCTGTATCAGAGTTCAGCTTTTCCTTTTTCCATTGAGAAGACAAATCTGCACAACCATCAATCAATGTCAATTTATTTAGAAAAATATATAGTTTCCATTTCATTGCAGGTGTAATAAAAGGAAAATAAATATAACTACGGGACGATGTTTGCCTATAAATACAAGAAACACAATGAAACCTATTCAACACAAGCAGCGTATATCTATAGATATGGCAAATATTTCAAGGGTTGTGGAGCTATCTCCTCAGAGGAGAGTGATCTTGAAGAAGTGGACCGAGATGATAGATGGTGGTGGAGAAATATTGCGTTTTCAGTTAGTTGATGAACATGTAAGTTTCTCGATCATGTATCATCTCATAACAATTGTAGATTTTAATTTATTAGTCAACTGATTTAGTAACTGAGCTAACAGAGTTTTTAAATCTGTGTCTGAAAAAACTTCAAGGATGGAAAAATACCTGCTAAAGTTAGTTCCGAGGATGGCCTATATGACCATTTCGACATGAATGTGCACGAGGGCCACTGGAAACTAATCTCCGGATTCGTCGTCCAGCTAACACCACCTGAGGAGCTTTTCTCCGAAAATCAACATACAATCGTCTTCACCGAGAATACAGACCTGCATGCAGCAAGTTGGTATTCATCAAGAGCACTATATGAATTTCAAGGACTACACAGACATAAAGAATTGCGTGTACAACTCTCATCATCCTCTTGGTAAGTCAACTTGTGGCTGGTCAATGAAATCAACATCTCCTTATATTTGTACCGTTTGTGGAATTAATAACGAAGTTTACAACTCTATCCAAAACCCTTAGACCTTATAGGCTATCTGATGACGTTGATGAGCTTAAAGTTGTGAAAGACCACAACTTTACACTAGCTAATAACAAGAAGACTTCCAGAGTTATGTTCACCATCAAAGGGCTTAGAGTAAGTTAAGCAAGCTATGTTTTCGGATTTAAAAATATAAACCTGTTATGACTTTTTCTTTATATCTGACTAATGTAATCGACATTTTTATGTTGGGGATCATAGTGGAGTAACAATGGAATGCAAAGCTTATGGAGTCTTGGCTGTTCAAATACATGATAAATGGTGGAGGCATGGTTCAACAGAAACATTCATTACAATGAGTGACTGGATGGTTTACCTAGAACAAAGTATGAAACTTTAGTCTAATGAATTATTTTACGAGTGTATCTATTTCTTATATTCAACCACTAATTGAAACAAATCATAGGAACCGGAGAGCTCAAGATTAAGGACGCTGGAGGAATATCTAGATTTCAGTTCAATGCTAACTATCAGGATGTTTTGACTTCAGCGCTGAATAGTAAGTTAGATATCTATTATCTTCAATCCTTACAGACATTAGTTCTCAAAAACATTCAATATTTACTAATACAAATGATGATAAACAAATTTCTTGCAGCTTCAATGACAGTGATGGTTCCGTTGAGGAGGTGGTTGTACTATCTCCATGAAATTCTACTATGTGATCCTTAATATCGAAATTTGTGTTGCCACATTTGTTTGCGTTTGTTTGAGAAGTTTTTATGAACTATCTACTCACCATGTTTTTCTCGCATATCTATCTAATAATAAAACTTCTGTCTACTTATTCAAGATTTGCGGACTAAGTAGTAGTTAAAAGAATATTCACGAATACAAAACCTCAAAGGAAATATACATGTAATCAAAATAATTTACATGTCAGTAGATAATTACGGAGGAAGTAACTGAAATATAAACTCTCTGGTCAGATCCTCATAATATTGGAATGTTGGTTTCGTAAATAACCATAGTGGATAGATTGTTTTTCCAACTAAGTAATAGTAAAAGAATATTCACGAACAATATTAACTGTAACGCCAAATCCGGGATTTTATCGCTAAACTGAAAAGGAAAATAGCCATAGTTACCAATAGATACGAAAATTTTGCAAAAAAATAAAAAAAAAGAAAAGGAAAAAAGCTTGACCATCACGTCGTTTAATATCAACCGACCGGATCTACTCTCTACCCTGATTTTCTTCTTTATATACGCAGATTCCTCTCCGAAGTTAGGGTTAAGAGAAGAAACAAAGTACTCTAAATCTCAAAACAGAATTTCAATGGCAAACTTCAAGAAACTTGACGATGTCTCACCTAACAAAGATGATTCGAGTGTTTTGGTTAGAGTTTCTAAGATGTGGGATACGTTGGAGGCAGATCAGGGGGAAGGCCTAAGTTTTCTTTTTGTTGACAATCAGGTTTGTTTTCAGTCTTTACAAATAATCTCATATAAAACAGATTTTTGACACAAAAGTTTTGTCCTAATGGAAGTTTATAACCAATGTCAGGGCACAAAGATGCAAGCATTCGTTGAACAAGCAAATCAGATGAATAGGTTTAAGAGATGTCTTCATGAAGGGGAATGCAAGATTCTAACCGGATTTTCAGTTATTATGGTGGATACAGAGTTCCGATTGACAGAAGCAAGAAAGAAGATTGCTCTAACGTCCAACACCGAAGTCACACCTGCAGCGGATTTCGATGTTTTTGTTCACCTAGACATTCTGCCTTATGAATATGTCTTAGACTACAGTTCTAATGTTCAATCTTCTTTTACCAGAGGTTACTTTTTCTTACTTCTCATTTTCGTTTCGTTAGTCAAAGATCCCTGTAAGGAATGTGGTTTCAATATATTAACTTTATCTATGTGTTCTTTTTGTAGATTTTCTAGGGTTTATATATGAAGTGAAGATCACCAAGCTCACGGAAGATGACTCTATTCCTAGGAACACACTAAACGATGCTCCAAAAATCACTAACTCGATAGATTTCACCCTCCAGGATAACGAGTACGTATATCTATAAGACCCTTAAGTTTCTTAACATATTTACAGTTTCTGAATTATGATTCTATATACTTGAAAATTTTCCATTTCTTTAGTGGGGTTCGAATACTTTGCCGTGCAAAGGGGCCTTAGCAGCTAAATTTTTACGATTTTGGCTCTACTATGGTAAAACGGAGACCATAGTATGTCTCTTAACTGATTGGCGGATTCTTGGGATAGACGGTTAGTATATAGAAATTTATTTAAAAGAAGCTTCCTCCCTTGACTAATACAAGTTTTTTATATTTATTGTGACTTGATGTTATAACGTATATGTCTAGATCCTGTTCATGTCGGAAGTGAAGAAGGAATCTCTACATTTGAATTCAATCCTATTGGAATCGATGAGGTTGATTACTTCACGGATATAATGTAAGAATTCTACCTATGACATTATCTAATATGTAGATTCTAAGAAGATCAAACCTTTCATATTATAGCCTACTACAAGTAAATTCGTTTCTGCAGGTGCTCTTCTGATCAAGACAGCGAGGAAGTGGAAGAACAAGAAATGGAATTCGATTACTTTAACGGTTGTAAAAGCGACAATAAAAAGTGATCTGCATAGTGGACTGTCTACGAAAATTTCCGAAGATGTTTCAGTTTAATGCACAATGTTTACTTTATGTTGTGATATAACCTATGTTTCTATTTAATGACATACCGCTTTTATCTCATAGTCTATTTCATTATCAACACAAAGAAATCATTACACAAACAATTGACAACCAGGTCTCTAAACCAACATTGAAATCAAATTTTCTAGAACCCTATCGGGAAGCAAAGAATGTTTACCTTACTATTTTGGAGTGACGTTTAATGGAATCGAGGATCAATGTTTCCGTGCAATATACTCTGCATCGATGATCACGGGAAACGCCCCTATGTCTCCTTGACAAAATGAAAATGTGTCACCAAATCTACAATTGATTTCATGCTTGACATTAAAATAGATGGTTTCCAATACGAACTCAAATTAACATTCAGTGTATGTCCGATAATTTTAAAACAGATCACAGACGTGTTATGGATTTGGTGGGTTCCGAATCATAACTAGAATCATTATCAATATACGACCAAAAAAAAGAATCAATATCAATAGGAATCCAATTACTATTAATTGCTGTCCTATCAATTGAGTTATCACCAAATCAACGGAAATGGCTATTTGATTTCGCAACGAAGATAAAATGCTGAGATTTGTGCGCAAAGGAAATCTCTTGAGATTCGGGATTTACCTGAGCTAAAGTTCGATGTCCAAAGTCTGTCGCGAGTAGAAATCGACTACTCTGGAGGCGTATGAGAAGAGCGGAGGAGAATCGAAGACATTTAGCAACTATAATCTGTTGAATCACGGGCTCAGAACCAAAAGAAACTGGTTTCGGACCTTGAAGATGAAGATCGGAAGACAAGAATGAGAGACAAAAGAAACGACAGTGTTTCTGAAAAATCTAAAATTAAGCATTGTCGGTTAACCAAGATCAAAGCAAACCGTGATCTCATGAAGCAAACCAGGATCGAAGCAAACCGTGATCACATCGGTTAACCAGGATCGAAGGAATTCGATTTCAAAAAAAATAAATTAATAAATTAAAAAAAAAACATAATAATAAAATACAATCAAATTTGGTGTACTAACTAATAGACAACATATCACCGAAAAAAACCATATAAAGACAATATAAATTTACTTTTTGAAGAAATGGTAATAAAAAAAAAAACGGAATGTCAAATGCCAAATTTTTTTTTACTCACCAAGTAAATCCTGACACCGTCGTGCAAATCGACACATATAAATGTTATACTGTTCGGTCATTGAAACCGGTTTTATTTTCTTCACTCATCTCCGAGATAGATAGCGGTAACGGCTAACAATAGATACATATATAATAACAATAACACTAATTCCTCAACATATATGACAAACACTTTACATAATTTATAACATCTCGTGCTTCCCATGTCTAGGTCTAATTGCGGTTTACGGAAGCGAAGTGTCAATATATATAAAAATCACAACATTCCATGCTTCCCAACTCTAGGTCTAATTGTGGTTTACGGAAGCTAAGTGTCAATATATATCAAAAACATACACAAATATGATTTACGGAAGCGAAGTGTCAATAATTTAAATTTGCCTATAAAAATTACAACATCCCGTGCTTCCAAGCACGGGTTAAGATCTAGTTAGGGTTAAAGAGGAAAACATCTTATTCTTTGCCTACTTTGAATTTATTAAGACACCCAAACTCTAAACTTTTTGATGATTAGCTCTATGATTTGTTCAATGGTTTTGTTGTAGACAATTTGATGATACAATTTTTAATATGTGTTGATGGTTACTTTACCCCAGATTGCGCTGTTTACAACTTTTAAGGTTATTTCTGTTTATACTGTCCGAGAAGATGATAAATTATCAAATCAAACAAATTTACCAAATGGTCATCAATATATTTTATAATTTCTTTGAGTGAGTATGAAAACATTATCTAAAATATATACGTAGACACAAATATATTCCAAATCTTATGATCTGATAAATGGAGTCAGTTTGGTTTAATACGTGACCTATTTCCAACTCATCAACAAACTTTTAAACGAAGTCATTTAGTTGGATTAGATTCATATCCTGCAAAAGAAACATGCTAACACTGTTTTCATGATGGTTGAGGAAGAGTAAAATCGCAAACTATTTATATGAATTTGGTTGTGCTAAAACTCTACTGACGACAGAAGCACCCATCCTGGAAAAAATAGGAATATAATTAAAATAGAGACTTAAATTTATGAATTAGTTATAATAATTTGTTAACTTATATATGTGTTCGGTAATAAAATATTACAAAATGGGACTATAGTAGTTTTGTGATTTTATGGATCTACAGACAACTATATATTTATCGACTATAAAATATATAGTTAATGATAATATTTTACCTTTAATAGTAATTTTTTTATTAACAAAAACTGAACAATATATTTTTAGGCGATATATATATATAATGTATTATCCTTTAGTTAATTTATCACTACTTTATTTTAAATAAGTTTGATATAATAATATTTATAGTAGAAATGATTTCAGACAATCTATTTTTACAAACTAATGTCAAGTGGATGCCCTTTTTAAGGAAAATAGCAGAAGTAGTTCAATAATTTCAAATATCAGTGTTACCCTTTCTCTCATATATCACTTAGAAAAAAATATATATTGTTATTTTAATAAGTGGATTTCTTCTCTCTGTATGTTACTATTTTGAGTTGACATCTTGTCTCATTGCAATTAGAAAAAAAATCATTTAATATTAATAACGTTAAGAAAATTATAATTTAAAAAATCATATGATATTAATTCTTAATTTTCAAACGTAACCACATTATTAAACAATCATACACGTGCAAATTATAATTACTCAAAATAATTTTGTGATATCTGCCTTTGTAAATTCTCAAAAGCAGAGAATTTGGGTTTTTCAAAACCCTCCACGCCCTGTTTACCCAATAATGCCAAGTTAAATTTGTGAAAATCCTTGAAGCCCATTCCTCCTTCATTCTTTGGTAACGATAACCTCTTCCATGAAATCCAGGAAATCTTTCGTCTTCCATTGTCATTTTTTCCCCACCAGAATTCAGAGAGATCACTATTTATTTCCTCACAAACCTGTTTCGGAAATAAAAAACAACTCATGGAATAAACTGGTTTTGATTGAGCTATAGACTTGATGAGAACTTCCTTCCCAGCTGTACTCAATAGCTGATTATACCAACCTCCTATGTTCTCCTTTAATCTTTTCACAATTCCCTTAAAAGCCTCTGATTTACTTCTTCCAAACTGCTCTGGTAAGCCTAAATATTTGCCTCCTCCTCCTACCTTATCTATTCCCAGAATTCCTTGAATTACCCTTCTTCATTGATGACCAATTCTCATACCAAAAACAATAGAAGATTTCTGAAGATTGACTTTCTGTCCCGAAATGTTTTCATAATCCCTTAAGATTTTCGCCATTCGGTGAACATCACTATTTGTTGCCTTGCATAAAAATAAGGAGTCATCCGCAAATAGGAGATGTGAAACCGGAGGGCATAATGTTGTGAGAGCCATTCCTGTAAACTCCTTTTTGTATTCAGCCTGAAATAGCATCTGAGATAGTGTTTCTGCACAAAGTAGAAATAGGTAAGGTGAAAGTAGGTTACCTTGACGAATTCCTCTCGTAGGTTTGACAGCACCATAATCTGCTCCATTAATCAATATTGAGAATGAAACTGAACGCACACAAGCGATCACCCATTTTATCCATTGTTCAGCAAACCCCATTTTCTTCATCACTGCTTCCAAAAAATTCCACTCCACTCTATCATTAGCCTTACTAATGTCTGTTTTAATAGCTATGAATTGTTCTGCACAGTTTTGTTTTGCTTTAAAAGCATGCATTAATTCATGAGCTACTAAGACATTATCAGTAATATTTCTACCAGGCACAAAAGCTGCTTGTGAATCACAGATGATAGATCCTAATATACCTTGCAGACGGGAAACCAGAAGCTTAGAAATGACTTTGTAACTTACAATACATAAGCTAATCGGATGATAATCTGCAAATTTGTCTCCTCCTGCTGGTTTTGGGATTAGACAGAGCTGAGTGTGATTGACATTTGGTTCCATAAGTCCTGTAGCAAAGAACTTCCTTACCATGAAGTAGAGATCCGATCGTATTTCGTCCCAAAATCTTTGATAAAAAGAAGCTGTGAATCCATCGTGACCGGGAGCTTTGTCTGATCCAATAGATAAAACAATTTTATCTCCATATCCGTGACTGGTCTCAGTAAGATTGCATTCATTGCTTCTGTTACTCGTTGATCCATTACTGGAATAACGTCATCAATATCCAATGTTTCTGATGCCGTGAACATTTGCTGAAAATATTCTTCTGCTACCTTTGCAATTGCCTCATCCTTGGTATGAACTATACCAGCCTCATCGACTACTCGTTTAATACAAGTTCTTGGTTTTCGTGCCTTTGTTACACCATGAAAATAGGCTGTGTTCCTATCCCCAACTTGTAACCATTTATTTCTGCTTTTTAACTTCCAGAACACCTCCTCATTGTGGAAAGCTTGATTCAAATCTGATCTTAGTTTCCTGATTTCCCAGGCTGCTCTATTTGGATCCCCGTAAAGCCATATCCAACTGACTTCGAATGGTTTGAATGTCTTCAGTTGCATTAAATTTGTGTCTTCTCTTCCATTTAGCCATTTCTCTACGACATAACTTCAGCTTTGATGAAAATTGAGGATTAGTATAATTCGTGTTGGACCAGAAATTAGCAACCATATGAACAAAATCCTCATCCTGAGCCAATCTCGTCATACCGAAACTGTCCTCTCTTCACCCTGTTCTCATACTCGATTGAGACCATCAAACGTCTGTGATCTTATTCTGCTAGATCCAAAAACTCTTTTTCTGAAACAGGGAAAGCTTGTCGCCATTCAGTGTTTGCTATAACTCGTTCCAGACAACATTCAACCACACCATCTCTAGTGTTACCAACCCAACTAAACCTGTTTCCTTTAGTCTTAATATCCTGCATATCACAAGCTAATTTGGCATCTATGGGATGAGTACAAGTAATAATTCCCTAAGACAACTAGTGTTGCAAGTGCACAACATATAATTGTAGTATTTAGGGGTCGAACCACAAGGGATTGGATTTCACACATTACATAATCATAGAGTTTAAATGATCTAAGCTAAATCAAAAGATGCAAGGGTTTGTGTTTGTTTAGAACACGCAAAAGAAATAACAATGCAATTCTATACAAGCAACATTATTGAACTATTGAAAACTCTTTTGAAAACATGAGCCAAGTCGATTGAAAAGTTTGTTAAAATCCGATTCTTTTGAACTCAAAACACTAAGGAAGGATTATTCCACTTTCGTGGTTCCAATCCCCTATGTCTCTTAAACCAATGGGCTCAGCTTTCGTTGGTCATTGTAGAGTGAGACATGCATTACATCCAAGTAATGATTGTTCACAAAACTCTTTAGGTCTACTTTCGTAGCCTAAAACGATTTGCCCATCAAATACTATATCCGGAGATATAACAAGCTTTTGGAGAGTATATCAACCTAAAATCAAGTCACTAGTTAGCTACTCTAGCAACAAGCATTAAGCATAAATAAAGATGGAGAACCATAGGGTTTCCCCTTTTAACAATCGATTTTCGATGGCCATTATATCACGTCCTCATTGGAAGGATCCATAATTCAACAATGAGTCTTAGATAGTAGATGAAGTCTCATGAATCCTTAGAGAGAGAGGCGGAGATATGACTAAACCACTCACCCTTAGGGAGAAATCTCTACTTCTAGACTATATAAATTGAAACATGCAAGCTATATACAAATGCAAAAGAAGAAAAGAAAGAAGAAGGAGACCACCTAAGTGGCTCCGAACTTTATTGAATAATGTTTCTTGTTATGCGGCTGGTCTTATTACAAGAGGCTAAAAGCAAGTATATATAGGTAGAGAGCGGGTCTAGGTCGGCAAAGTTGAGCGCGCGCAGAAGAGGAAAGTTTCCATTTCTCTTTAGCCGCTTGAGCTTGCTCTCCAAGTTCTTGAATGGGCCGCGTTCAGGCCAATGGAAGCTTCTGGATTGAGTTATGCTAGTGTCAAGACGAGCCAAGGCCTTGGGCGCGGTATCTCGGGCCTCTTGATCCATCAAAGTCTCCATGGGCTCTACTTAGGCGCTCGTCGGACATGTCTTGGTAGAAAATAAGTTCCGGTCCAACGAGTGATCCAAATGACCTCTTTCCACTTCGCCGCGGGTCATGACTCAAATATCTATCTTTCCATATAAGAATCATGACTTTTGGACGTCGGGAAGGCATGAATATGCGGTCGTACTTCGGATGCTCCGGTTTGGTCTTTAGCGAGAAATGTAGATTTGGTGCTCTAGACTTGGGAACTTGGTGATTTGACTCCTTTTGCTCCATTTTGACTCTTCTTTGCTATTTTGACCTGAATGATGCTCAAAACCAGAATATACAAGAAAACTACCTCTTGGGCTAAAAACCACATTATTTGTATTGAAAACATAGTGAAAACCTTGATAAAAACATGAAAGATATGGATATATCACAAGCCTCAAACAATCGTCTAAAATTCCTGAAGCTACTCTCAGGTCGAATCCTTCCTCCTTTCTTCTCATTGTTACCTTAAATTTCATTGAAATCCCCACAAATCATCCAAGGACCTTGACGTGTACTGGAAATCCGTTTTAATTGATCCCACAAAGCCTGTCTTTGATTTGGAATCGGATGACCGTAGACACATGACAAATAAAACTGAAAGGATTTATATTGCACATGAAGATCTACAAGACGAGAATCAGCAGAAATACAAGAAACGGAAACAACATACTTCCAGAAAACAACAAGACCTCCATTTAAACCCTAAGGTGATACAATCTTCATCTGGTCATAACCTAACTGACTTCCTATGTCGTGAACATATTCCTCACCCTTTTAAGTTTCCCTGGTTAACTAGTTAAATTCGGATTTAATTAATTAAGTGATATTTAATTAATTAAGATCCTTAAAATAATTATTTAAATTATTTTAAAATATGAAAAATTATTATTTAATTATGAGAATTATTTAATAATTGAGAAATGGAATTTTAATTATGAGAATTATTTGATAATTAAGAAATGAGATTTTAATCACTGGGAATTATTTAATAATGGGAAATTGGTATTTAATAATTATCGGAGCTTTTAAATATTATTAAATATCTAGTAATTTCGTAAATACTTATGCAACTCCATTCCAATGTGTTGCAGGTAAAAGATTTGTGTGATCGCGGAATCAAGGCTGAAGAGGGGGATGATAGGATGTTTATTGTTTTTATTTATTTTGAAATGTTTTGCTAGACTTGTTTAATTATTATTTGCTTCCGCGGAACTGATTTATTTGTTATTGATATTTATTTAATTTATTTTAAAGACCTTCGCTAGAATTGATTAGTAATTATTTAAAAAAAAATGTTGTTTGTTTCACAATCGAAAAAGTAATGGCATTTTTGTAATTAGTTGGAAAAACTAGACAAACTTAAAATGGAAAAAACAAGAAGTTAGTTTTGCATTTGACCACAATTTGTAGTCTAAAAGTGAAACAGCCCCAGTATTTTTGCTCTGTTCTTCCAAATATCAATAAATATTTTCCAGTGGAAAAACCAATTAAATTAATTAATGTAACTATTAGGGGGTAGATTTAATAATGTAATGTTGGTTTACGTCCAATCACTTCCCTTTTCTCTTTATGAAAGCTTTAACTATTTCTGTCCAGTACATGGCTTGTTAGATCTGCATTGAACGTGATTATTAATTACGGATCTCAGTTTATATAATAACATCAAAAACTCATTTTCCTCAAAAACTCAATCTCAATCTTTCTGTTCTTAACTCAAAGATCAACTACAACAATAAGATCGGACTGAAGACCAACGTACTTCTACACATTTCTGGTATTTTTTTTCTAAAACTAATCTTCGTGATTTACTTCATCAAAAGTATATGTGTTAGTCTTAGTGTCGTTGTTGTGATTCAAGATGCTTAAAGAACATAAAATTATGTTAAAAAAGGAATCGTGCATTAGAATAACTAAGATTGCTAAAGCCAATGTTTCTTATGCTTTAAGGAATGTTTATCGTTAGTCTATTCATTTTATAAGTTCATAAATTTCGTGATTTTGTTTAGATTCACCACACAAAATAATAATTCTTTTTTTTCTCAGTAAATGTCGTACAACAACATTTTTCAAGAGAGAGCATGGATGTATAGAAGATTAGATACATTAAGCAATGGCGTATCAGATGAGTTTCTCAATGGAGTACAATTATTTTTGGGTTTTGCTCAAAATCAAGTTTCCTACAAAAACAGGGGCGATCTGTTATGTCCATGTTCGAGGTGCTTAAACCGAAAGCGTTTAGATGCAAATACGGTGGGGAATCATTTATGGATTTCTATTTCATATGGACGAGTCACGGAGAGCAGTGTGGTTACACCGGTGAAGCATCGACAAGCAACATTCAGAACCATGTTGGTGAAATGAATGCAGATCACTATGAAACTTCAAGCAAAGGTATGTGACCTATATATATTGGATGTTAGATTTTTTAATTGTAACAATTTTTTGGTTGAAGAATATTATAATACTTGCAATTTTAGTTCCCTGTGCATCTATAATCAATAATAACACCTGATTGGTAAGTGCTCTGAGTGCTCTGCCGAGCAATAATTATTTCTAGAGCATTAGTGTTAAACCAATCATGCTTTGATTTTATGTTTTAAGTTCAGAGTCATTATTTTATATATGGAAATATTTTTGCTCTGCAAAGAAGATTTTTCAGAGCACAAATTTAAGGATTCTGAGCATTCTCTCTCTTCTCATTCCTTAATCTCACTTTTTATATTCTTTTTTTAATATTTCTTTCCTATAACTCTTTTATTTATTTTTAATGCTACATTTATGATATTTAATAAGAAATTATTTATAATAAAAAATTCTACAGCACTATAATCTACAACCACAGCAAAAAAATGTACAGCCTAAATTCTACAGCAAAAAATCAAAAGGTACAGACACAACCAATCAGGCTCTTAGTTTGTGGCCATCGATGTTATTGCATTCCTTGTCATATAGTTTCTGGCCATCGCATTATAACACCTAGTCCATTTACAAAGTTAAATAACATCCCCTTGTTTGTATGTTCTCGAAAAGTCTGGAAAGTTTCCACGAAACTTTTGGCCAAATATTTCACTTTCCCTCTATTTGTTTTCCCAAAATTTGCTTTCCCTTTCCAAAACTTAACCTTTTCTTCTTTTCCCTCTGCTCCAATCCACAGCTGATTCATTTCCCTCTTCTCTTTCGCGGCTCACATTTTCCTATCTCTCCTTTCGCAAAGAACGCTATAAGATCTCAGTCTCTGTCTTTCTCTCCATTTCTCTTTCACAGCAGAGAACACACAATATCCTACTCTCTCTCAATCGCTCCTTTTCTCCTTCGCCTCTAGAAAAGCCACTCATCTCGAAGGTTAGATTCTGGCTGGCTAAATCTCTAGATTGAGTTTTTTTTGGGTGAAATTATGCAATTTGGCTTTGGTTAATTGATGTTGTTCTGCAGAAATTGATTTAGGGTTAATTTTTTCTTTGAATCTCAGCTGTCTTTTGGTGAAATTGATTTAGGGTTAATTTCTTCTTTGAATCTCAGCTGTCTTTTGGTGAATTTATCTCTTCAGTTTTCAGAAATTGATGTTTATATCCTGTAATTAATTGATGGCTCTGTTCTTCTTTAGGTCTACGATGTTTCTTCTGATTATCATACCAATTTTTTTTGTCTCTAATGTCTTTCAAAACTCTGTAATCGTAGTATGTATCCACCACGTCGAGGCGGACTACCTGCAAGAGGTTATGTTGGACGAGTGACCCCTGCTCTCTCTAGGGCTGGTAATTCGTGTGCACCGCCGGGATTCCCTCTTCGTAGCATCACCGAGCTCTTGCAGGCGCCTGCACGACGAAACCAGCCGACTCTCCATCCCGAGAAGAGAGATGGCGCACTTTGGTAAGAAACCATTGTGTAAATTTATATTACATTTTAACAATAATTTCTCTTGAGTAACTTAATATTATGCCTTGTCATGATAGGATCTCCATCGAGAATGAGGTCAAATATGATATCAAAAATGCCTTTACGAATGATTTTGATGGTCCTTGGTGGAATCTTGGTGAGGTTCCTCAAAATCTGAAAGACAAGTGGTAGTCTGATTTTGTGGTAAGATTCAATATATTAAGCTTTGCCTATCCTAAATAAGAGATATGATGGTCTGATTTTCTTAAAGTTTGAAACTTTTATTTGTTAATTGTCAAGTGTTGTTCGTTCTGATTAGGGAGTGTGTGATTGACATTGAAATATGAGCTTTAAATTATAATTATCATCGTCTTATATAAAGGACACATCTTTACGTTATGAATAATTTATTTGATGTAATTGTCTTAGTCTCTTTTTCAGCAAAAGTATTATTGGGATCCAGATCATCATACCTTGGTGAAGACTCTATGGACTAAACAGCTCCGAAGGATGATCTCAAACAACATCAGCAAGGGGAAGAGACACAACAAAAGCCAAAATTTGTCTCTGACATCAATTGGAACTTGATGTGGCAACACTGGGATACACCACAAGCTGTTCATATTAGCACTACAAACTCTCAGAACCGGAAATCTGAGCGTGGTGGAGATGGGATTCATCAACATATTTCTGGTTCAAAATCGTATGCCAAGGTCAAATATGATATTGTACAACTCATCTAGTCCCTTATTGTCTTATTATCTCTTTTCTCTTTTCTAAATTAGCAAATATTATCTTGAGACTGTGTCTTTTTCTTTGTTTGCCTTATTGTCTTGTTGTATATATATGATGGAGTTGGGTGAGGAGCCATCAATCACGGACTTAGTGCGGAAGACGCAAATGAAGCTTGATGGAACTTTTGTTGACAAACGTGCAAAGATGATTGTTGATGAAGTTGAGTCGATTGTAGTTTTCCAGCAATTGAACAACATTGAACATGCTAAGATTGGCAGCCAAGAGACAAACTCACGACCCGGCCCAGAAAGGGCCTGACCTCCCTACCCTTGAATTGATGGTCTGCGAGATTAATGGCTAGAAGGGCCATTGTCTTGAGGGAGGGTATTGAGATATGTAGAGGTTAATGGGCCAGAAAGGCCTTAATCTCTAGAGAGTGTGCAAATAAAGTCTCACATCGGAAGTGGAAAGGGACCTTGAGCGATATATAAGGGACTGAGACATCTCCACCTATTGCCAATTGGTTTTAGGTTGGATTCCGAGGAAACTTAAAATGGTATCAGAGCAGGATCCGCACACTCTCACGAGCCGGTCCAAAAAGGGCCCGACCTCCCGACCCCTTGATTGATGGTCTGTGAGATTAATGGCTAGAAGCGCCATTATCTCAAGGGAGGGTATTGAGATATTGTAGAGGTTAATGGCCCATGAAGCCTTAATCTCTAGAGAGTGTGCAAAATAATGTCCCACATCGGAAAGTGGGAGGGACCTTGAATAATATATAAGGGACTGAGGCCTCTCCACCTTTAGCCAATTGGTTTTAGATTGGATGCCAAGGAAACTTAACATGGTATCAGAGCTAAGATTGGCACACTTTCATGACCCGGCCCAGAAAGGGCCCGACCCCCCGACCCTAGGATTGATGGTCTGCGAGATTAATGGCTAGAAGGGCCATTATCTCGAGGGAGGGTATTGGGGTATTGTAGAGGTTAATGGGACATGAAGCCTTAATCTCTAAAGAGTGTGCAAGATAAAGTCCCACATCGGAAAGTGGGAGGGACCTTGAATAATATATAAGGGACTGAGGCCACTCTACTGATGATAGGATTTGTGTGTGGGTGTGAAATGATATGAAATGAGATGTGGTGGAATGCAACAGTGGTATATGATGAGGTTGTAAGATGCAAACACAAACACAGTCAACAATTCCCTTTAACCATGATAGTTGTTATAGCATAAAGGGTATCAATCCAAAATGGGAGAAGTTGTTACTCTATGAGAATATGAAATCACAAGAAAGTCAAGCAAGCAGTAATAGATATGAGGTAACACTAACAACCTAAATGAAACAGAAATGAAATGCAGAAAGTAAATAAAGCAGTAGAGCAATAGCTCGACCAAGGACTCGAGTCGAGTTGGAACAGAGTACCGAGCTCGATCGAGTTTGGGGTCGAGTTGAAGTAAAAAGCAATAAAGGCAGCGACTTTAACAAGCTAGAACGAACAATAGGGTCTAAGACAGGGTTTTACAATCAGAGGAAGGCTATACTTAATCGATCTTGCTCTCAAACGACTTGTATCAAGGTATCTCTTGATATTGAGCTTCTCAATGCCTAGCTAACCCTTTCCCAAGGTGAAAGCTATCAACCAAGACTTGATCTGATACGCCCCTGGAGTAGATCGTGATTGAAGTTAAGTGAATGGACGGATCGGATCACAAAGGAACTGATGATGAATGGTTGAGCGGATTGAAAAGTGAATCGAATGGCTATACTAGAGATCCAGCGGAAGAGATCTCTAACACCACCTCCAACGTGTTGATATTACACACAACAAGTGAGAGGAAATTCTGTGGACTTAGTTGATATTACGCACAACAAGTGGAAAGAAGAATGATCAAACAAAAAGAGAGGTTTTGATAATAGATTGATTGATAAACTTCAAGAGAGAAAGGGTTTCAGTTTTAAAGGAGGCGAGAGACAAGGAAAGAGAAAGGGATGATTGGAACAAGCTCCAATCATTTTTGAAACAAACAAAAGCAATAAAAGAAACAAAGACTGGATAGACGACCCTTCAACTTCAATTGGCGCTCCCTTTCAAATCTTGGGCCGGTCCTAAACACATGGAGTAAAAGAGGGATTTGGAAGTGTGACTTGGGCCTCGTTAAAAACCTTGTCAAGAAAACCCGGTGGGACAAAACTTGACAAGGGAAAAAGAGTACACAAGTCACACTTGTCTCTTTTATCCCAAGTGTAAGGCTTTCAAACAAACCAAAGTGGTTGGCTTGTGTTCTTGTTGGTTCAAGGCTCTAGGGACTTTGCCAATTGCTTGGTTTAGTGCCTTAGTTCGTGAACGAGTGATTGGGCCAGTTGGAATGGCTAAGCTCTTCTCTGGTACAAGCTGCTCTGCTTCATGTCTATGTTTCCGCTCTACTCTACCGTTTGGTTGCGGCGTTGCTACACAAGACGTCTGATGGAGCATACCATTCTCGGTAAAGTACTTGGACAAACAGAGAAATTCTGTTCCATTATCACTACGAAGTTGTTTCACCATCTTTCCAAACTGTCGATGGACCATTGCACAAAACCATGGCAGCACCGTTTTGACTTCAGATTTGTCAAGAAGCAGGTATATCCAAACCGCTCGTGAATAATCATCTACTATAGTTAAAAAATACTTGGAACCACAAGACGACGGAATGCGATAAGGGCCCCAAAGGTCAACATGTATTAGATGAAAAAAATCTAAAGCTTTATTAGAACTATCACAAAAAACTTCTCGTGTCTGTTTTGACTTGAAACAGATTTCACAACCACCTAATTTATCAGAAACTTTTTTAACACCAGCAATAAAAGGTAAAAAATCCAAAACACCAAAGGCAGGATGTCCTAATCGTCTATGCCACAAAGTCTGATCTTCACCAGCCTTGACTCTGTAACCTCTAGCGACTGTAACATCTCGATAAAGATAAACACCATCCCGTTCCTCACCGGCTCCAATCAGGGTCTTCGTAAAACGGTCCTGCAACACACACAATGTATCAGTAAACACATCAAGACATCTTGTTTGCTTTAACAACTTAGCCACCGAAAGCAACGTGCAATTCAGATTTGGCACCAACAAGACATTAGATAAAACTATTTTATCTGACAAAAACAAGCATCCACACTGTGTTGCAAACACACGACTTCCATCTGCAAACGAAATCGGACAAGGTAAGATAGTTTTCAGATCGGTGATGATATGATCATGCCCAGCACTGGAGACATGGAACTTGAAGCTGAGCTTGAACCTGATGGAACTAAACATGTGGAGCTGGAACCTGATGGAATTAAAGACATAAAGCTTGAGGTTGAGGAGAAACTTGATGTCATGGACAAACTTGTTGCCAACCAGGAGCTTGCAGCCGAGAAGAAGCCTTTAGCTGCGCCAATGGAACTGGTTACTCATTCTGGAGTTAATCTTGAGCCAAGATGGAGAAGACATGATCCTAAACCTCCCTGGTTTTTGATCCAAGCTCAAGAGATCAGCAAATGGGCATGTGTCTCATTTGTACTCTTTTTCCCTTGTCAAGTTTTGTCCCAATGGGTTTTCTTGACAAGGTTTTTAATGAGGCAAATGGGTCACATACAAATAACCCATTTAGCTGATCAAGACCAAGGCCCATTTCCCTTCTTCAACTCTAAGTCTTGCCGCCCAGGGTCTCTTTTTTATTCAAACTTTGTCTTTAATGTTTGTGTGTTTCCAAGATGGTCATGGAGTCTGTTCCATTGACTCATCTCTCTTCTTCTCTCTTCTCTTCTCTCCCTTTATATGTTCTGGACGAATTTCCTTTTCTTTTAACCTACTTTTGAATGAAAACCTTTTCTCTTTGTTTGATCAAAGTCTCTCTTAGTGTGTTGTATGTAAGGCAACCTCTCTTAGTGTGTTATATCTAAGAAATCCCTTTTAGATTGTTGTGTGTTATATCAACAAGATAGAAGGTGGCGTTGGAGATCTCTTTCCATCAGATCTCTGGTATAAGCCATTCATTCCATTCACTCCACTCATCCATTCCTTCCATTCAATCCATTCCATCATTCATTCCATTTCCACAAGTCCGACCATTCCATCACTCCATCTCTATCCTTACTTGCTTCAAAGTGCCGATCTTCAATCAGGGGTCTATCAAGTGGTATCAGAGCCACTTTGAAGCTAAGTGTTCATCATTTTGTTTGTCAAAATCTCTATTTATGCATCTTTGTCATGAGTGTCTGTTCATCTTCCCATTCTGAAAATCGTAGATCTATTCATCACCATTGTTCCTTTGATCATTTCACTTGTTACCATCAGCATATCAACCACCCTGTTGCATGTTCCACCCTTGATTCATCATTTTAAGCATTTTGAATCTGACTGTTCATCTTCTGTTCTTGATCATCATAGATCTAGTTGCTGGAATTATTTTCGTAATTTTTTTGAGCATTCTGGCATCATATCTGGTTCATTAGCACCTTATCTGTATTTTAGAATTTATTTCATAATTTTTTAAAATTGTTTACATAATTTTTCGGAATTGTTTGCTTGTTTCTGTGAACTAGTGACTGCCGAGATTTTTGTTTGCAATTTTCAGGTGCTATGGCCTCAGAAGAAGAAGAAGAGGAAACAAGCCGAGAATCACCATCAAGCCTCAACGAAGCCATGCTTGAACAGATCAAGAAGATGATGATTGAGGAGTTTGATCGGAGAGAAAAGATTAAAGAAGGAAAGCGGAAGCAACCTAAGGATCCGGTCACATCTAAGAAGAAGCCGATTGAGGATCTTAGTGGTTACATGATGATTCCCCCATTCCATGGGAACAATGATCCGGATGTATATCTGGATTGGGAGAGGAAGTGCGAGATTACCTTCAACCGACATAACATAGCTGACATCAACCGAGTAAAACTAGCAGCTATGGAGTTCAAGTATTATGCTCTAAGTTGGTGGAAACAGGTTGAGACGGCACGAGCTTATAGTGGAGCTTATGAGATCTCTACTTGGGGAGAAATGAAAAGGGTTATGAGGCAGCGGTTCGTTCCCATTCATATCAGCGTGAGCTGCACTCTAAACTCAGGAAGCTCACTCAAGGATCCAAAACCGTTGAAGAATACTTCCAGGAGATGGAGGTTATGATGTTGAGAGCTAATGTGATTGAGGACAGAGAAGCCACTATGTCCAGGTTCCTTGGAGGGCTCAACCGCGAAATACAAGATGTTGTGGAGATGCAAAATTGTGTAGGCTTGGAAGCTATGCTGCACAAGGCTGTTCTTGCCGAACAACAGCTCAACAGGAAAGGTTCCTCACGTTTTGGTTCCAGCTCTCTCAGACAGGAGTATTCAAGAGATAGCAAGCCAGTCTTCACTCCTTAGTCTGAACCAAAACCATCAACCTATCAAGATACAGGAAAGCTTAAGACAGAGGTGACTCCTACTACCAGGGCTCGTGAGGTCAAGTGTTTCAAGTGTCAAGGGTTTGGTCACTATGCTACTGAATGTTCCAACCGCAGAGTTATGATCATCAGCGACAATGGCGAGATTGAATCTGAGGAAGAGCCTACGCCCAAGACTGTTAAGGACACAGAGGAGTATGAAGCAGTACCAGTTCTTGGTAAGCTCCCTGTGACAAGAACACTTCTCAGTGCTCAAGACCAAACAGAGGAAGAGGAGCAAAGAGAGAATCTATTTTATTTGACATGCCCTGTTCAAGATGAAGCCTGTAGTCTGATCACTCATGGAGGCAACTATACAAACGTGGCAAGTGAGACCATGGTCAAGAAACTTGGGCTTAAGTCTCAGAAGCATTCTAGCGCCAATGACCAAGAGCTAGGGCCTGAGCTTGAACCTAATCAAGAAGCTGAAGACCATGGAGAGCCAAAACCTAAGCAGCCAAACAAAACATTGAGCAATTTGTATCAAGGTACCAAAGGTGAATCTGTTCAAACCTCTTCCTGTGATTTGCAAGAAATTGTTCAAGTCCCTAGCAATGATAAGGTACATGCTAGACTCCCTCAAATTGTTTATAATGATTCCATGAGTTGTATGATGCACTTGCTTTTCTCCAAAAGTGTTGAGACAGATACAGGGTCTAGTGAAGAACAATGGAAGCAAGCAGATCTAGAAAAAGAAGCTCAATCCGACCAGATTGCACCAAAGTCTAAACCACCAGATCAACAACTACAAGGACTAAGCACTACATGCTTCATGTTGACAGAGTTTAGGGCGGAACCACACATTCAGCCTGACCCAGGTAAGTGTCTACAACCTTTTTCAATTAGTAAAACTCATGAGTTTTCTAATGTTGCAGGAAGAATAGGTTTGAATCTTAAGCTCTCCAACAAAAAGATCAGAAGTGAAATCACAATTTCTGTTGAGAAAGCACCTAATGATGAGTTAGACCATGAGTTCAATCCAGAACCGAACAACAAGTGGAAGTCAAAAACAGAACAAGGATACAGTCAAGCCATGTCTACTGCTAAGCTAAGTGAAATCTTAAACCAACACATTCATCCTGTCTTTTTAACTGTCTTAATGCACTTGTCTTGGTTTAAAGAAGTTGAGAAAGGTACAGCTGAGCAAGAGAGGCGCCTAGAAGCTCACAAAGCATTAACTTGTCATACCAAGAAGGAGTATGAGCAGCATGTTCTTGAGCCAATTGCCGCAGCTGATTCACTAATGAGCATTTTGCATAACACACATGTAAGTGAAGTTCAATACTTGACTTACTATTGGGATCATTTCATGATACATCAGAAACTTCAGAATTTTGTTTTTGAAATTCCCATTTCAAGTATAATGCACTTGTTCTTTTCCTTGAGTGTCAACAAAAGATCAGGTTTTATGGAGAAGCATAAGGAATTGGAAGAAGCAGCATCAAAGAACAACACTTCCTCATCTCACGTTCATCTCATTTCCTGTGCACCTATGGTTCTTTCTTTGAGTTCTCTATTTACCAAAGGCGAGGACAAACTGAACCAAAATCAAGAGGAGTGGCTCACATGTTCCAATCCAATTCCAGAGAAACCACCAGACTCTTATCTGCGATATCCAAAGAAGAAAACCCAAGGTCAACTAGTTTTGAGGACAAAACTTTTTCAAGAGGGAGGGGATGATATGATCATGCCCAGCACTGGAGACATGGAACTTGAAGCTGAGCTTGAACCTGATGGAGCTAAACATGTGGAGCTGGAACCTGATGGAATTAAAGACATAAAGCTTGAGGTTGAGGAGAAACTTGATGTCATGGACAAACTTGTTGCCAACTAGGAGCTTGCAGCCGAGAAGAAGCCTTTAGCTGCGCAATGGAACTGGTTACTCATTCTGGAGTTAATCTTGAGCCAAGATGGAGAAGACATGATCCTAAACCTCCCTGGTTTTTGATCCAAGCTCAAGAGATCAGCAAATGGGCATGTGTCTCATTTGTACTCTTTTTCCCTTGTCAAGTTTTGTCCCAATGGGTTTTCTTGACAAGGTTTTTAATGAGGCAAATGGGTCACATACAAATAACCCATTTAGCTGATCAAGACCAAGGCCCATTTCCCTTCTTCAACTCTAAGTCTTGCCGCCCAGGGTCTCTTTTTTATTCAAACTTTGTCTTTAATGTTTGTGTGTTTCCAAGATGGTCATGGAGTCTGTTCCATTGACTCATCTCTCTTCTTCTCTCTTCTCTTCTCTCCCTTTATATGTTCTGGACGAATTTCCTTTTCTCTTTAACCTACTTTTGAATGAAAACCTTTTCTCTTTGTTTGATCAAAGTCTCTCTTAGTGTGTTGTATGTAAGGCAACCTCTCTTAGTGTGTTATATCTAAGAAATCCCTTTTAGATTGTTGTGTGTTATATCAACAAGATAGAAGGTGGCGTTGGAGATCTCTTTCCATCAGATCTCTGGTATAAGCCATTCATTCCATTCACTCCACTCATCCATTCCTTCCATTCAATCCATTCCATCTATTCATTCCATCAATTCCACAAGTCCGACCATTCCATCACTCCATCTCTATCCTTACTTGCTTCAAAGTGCCGATCTTCAATCAGGGGTCTATCAAGTGGTATCAGAGCCACTTTGAAGCTAAGTGTTCATCATTTTGTTTGTCAAAATCTCTATTTATGCATCTTTGTCATGAGTGTCTGTTCATCTTCCCATTCTGAAAATCGTAGATCTATTCATCACCATTGTTCCTTTGATCATTTCACTTGTTACCATCAGCATATCAACCACCCTGTTGCATGTTCCACCCTTGATTCATCATTTTAAGCATTTTGAATCTGACCGTTCATCTTCTGTTCTTGATCATCATAGATCTAGTTGCTGGAATTATTTTCGTAATTTTTTTGAGCATTCTGGCATCATATCTGGTTCATTAGCACCTTATCTGTATTTTAGAATTTATTTCATAATTTTTTAAAATTGTTTACATAATTTTTCGGAATTGTTTGCTTGTTTCTGTGAACTAGTGACTGCCGAGATTTTTGTTTGCAATTTTCAGGTGCTATGGCCTCAGAAGAAGAAGAAGAGGAAACAAGCCGAGAATCACCATCAAGCCTCAACGAAGCCATGCTTGAACAGATCAAGAAGATGATGATTGAGGAGTTTGATCGGAGAGAAAAGATTAAAGAAGGAAAGCGGAAGCAACCTAAGGATCCGGTCACATCTAAGAAGAAGCCGATTGAGGATCTTAGTGGTTACATGATGATTCCCCATTCCATGGGAACAATGATCCGGATGTATATCTGGATTGGGAGAGGAAGTGCGAGATTACCTTCAACCGACATAACATAGCTGACATCAACCGAGTAAAACTAGCAGCTATGGAGTTCAAGTATTATGCTCTAAGTTGGTGGAAACAGGTTGAGACGGCACGAGCTTATAGTGGAGCTTATGAGATCTCTACTTGGGGAGAAATGAAAAGGGTTATGAGGCAGCGGTTCGTTCCCATTCACTATCAGCGTGAGCTGCACTCTAAACTCAGGAAGCTCACTCAAGAATCCAAAACCGTTGAAGAATACTTCCAGGAGATGGAGGTTATGATGTTGAGAGCTAATGTGATTGAGGACAGAGAAGCCACTATGTCCAGGTTCCTTGGAGGGCTCAACCGCGAAATACAAGATGTTGTGGAGATGCAAAATTGTGTAGGCTTGGAAGCTATGCTGCACAAGGCTGTTCTTGCCGAACAACAGCTCAACAGGAAAGGTTCCTCACGTTTTGGTTCCAGCTCTCTCAGACAGGAGTATTCAAGAGATAGCAAGCCAGTCTTCACTCCTTAGTCTGAACCAAAACCATCAACCTATCAAGATACAGGAAAGCTTAAGACAGAGGTGACTCCTACTACCAGGGCTCGTGAGGTCAAGTGTTTCAAGTGTCAAGGGTTTGGTCACTATGCTACTGAATGTTCCAACCGCAGAGTTATGATCATCAGCGACAATGGCGAGATTGAATCTGAGGAAGAGCCTACGCCCAAGACTGTTAAGGACACAGAGGAGTATGAAGCAGTACCAGTTCTTGGTAAGCTCCCTGTGACAAGAACACTTCTCAGTGCTCAAGACCAAACAGAGGAAGAGGAGCAAAGAGAGAATCTATTTTATTTGACATGCCCTGTTCAAGATGAAGCCTGTAGTCTGATCACTCATGGAGGCAACTATACAAACGTGGCAAGTGAGACCATGGTCAAGAAACTTGGGCTTAAGTCTCAGAAGCATTCTAGCGCCAATGACCAAGAGCTAGGGCCTGAGCTTGAACCTAATCAAGAAGCTGAAGACCATGGAGAGCCAAAACCTAAGCAGCCAAACAAAACATTGAGCAATTTGTATCAAGGTACCAAAGGTGAATCTGTTCAAACCTCTTCCTGTGATTTGCAAGAAATTGTTCAAGTCCCTAGCAATGATAAGGTACATGCTAGACTCCCTCAAATTGTTTATAATGATTCCATGAGTTGTATGATGCACTTGCTTTTCTCCAAAAGTGTTGAGACAGATACAGGGTCTAGTGAAGAACAATGGAAGCAAGCAGATCTAGAAAAAGAAGCTCAATCCGACCAGATTGCACCAAAGTCTAAACCACCAGATCAACAACTACAAGGACTAAGCACTACATGCTTCATGTTGACAGAGTTTAGGGCGGAACCACACATTCAGCCTGACCCAGGTAAGTGTCTACAACCTTTTTCAATTAGTAAAACTCATGAGTTTTCTAATGTTGCAGGAAGAATAGGTTTGAATCTTAAGCTCTCCAACAAAAAGATCAGAAGTGAAATCACAATTTCTGTTGAGAAAGCACCTAATGATGAGTTAGACCATGAGTTCAATCCAGAACCGAACAACAAGTGGAAGTCAAAAACAGAACAAGGATACAGTCAAGCCATGTCTACTGCTAAGCTAAGTGAAATCTTAAACCAACACATTCATCCTGTCTTTTTAACTGTCTTAATGCACTTGTCTTGGTTTAAAGAAGTTGAGAAAGGTACAGCTGAGCAAGAGAGGCGCCTAGAAGCTCACAAAGCATTAACTTGTCATACCAAGAAGGAGTATGAGCAGCATGTTCTTGAGCCAATTGCCGCAGCTGATTCACTAATGAGCATTTTGCATAACACACATGTAAGTGAAGTTCAATACTTGACTTACTATTGGGATCATTTCATGATACATCAGAAACTTCAGAATTTTGTTTTTGAAATTCCCATTTCAAGTATAATGCACTTGTTCTTTTCCTTGAGTGTCAACAAAAGATCAGGTTTTATGGAGAAGCATAAGGAATTGGAAGAAGCAGCATCAAAGAACAACACTTCCTCATCTCACGTTCATCTCATTTCCTGTGCACCTATGGTTCTTTCTTTGAGTTCTCTATTTACCAAAGGCGAGGACAAACTGAACCAAAATCAAGAGGAGTGGCTCACATGTTCCAATCCAATTCCAGAGAAACCACCAGACTCTTATCTGCGATATCCAAAGAAGAAAACCCAAGGTCAACTAGTTTTGAGGACAAAACTTTTTCAAGAGGGAGGGGATGATATGATCATGCCCAGCACTGGAGACATGGAACTTGAAGCTGAGCTTGAACCTGATGGAGCTAAACATGTGGAGCTGGAACCTGATGGAATTAAAGACATAAAGCTTGAGGTTGAGGAGAAACTTGATGTCATGGACAAACTTGTTGCCAACTAGGAGCTTGCAGCCGAGAAGAAGCCTTTAGCTGCGCGAATGGAACTGGTTACTCATTCTGGAGTTAATCTTGAGCCAAG
>CACVBM020001558.1:0-32178 GCA_902728155.2 Microthlaspi erraticum
TCGTGAGATGAATCAACTATTATGACTAGAAATTAAATTTGCAAACACAAAAAATTACAAATGCAGGGAATGTAATGATCGTATGAAAATATGTGCTCAATAATTAAACTGCCAACTCTAAAGTCTAAACAGCTTTGACAAAATTTTCACACACTAGAAAAAGTCCATCATAGACGAATACTATATCATATAACCACTTCTTTTCACCTTTTTGTAATTTGGGAAAAATGTTGATCATTTCACACGAGTGAAAATTACTCTATTCTTTCTTTTTTTTAGTCAAATTACTCTATTCTTTGATTTCTTTCTATATAAGATATTTTGTGATTTTTTTTTGTTTGTTTCATATTACTAATTAACTATGTAATATTTTTCTTATTTTCATATTATCCATAGGTTCCATACAACATTTTCTTACAATTTTTGAAGTTTATTATAAACTAGGGTAATTCAGTTATCTTACGATACTTTTTTAATCTCAATGCATATTAAAAAAAAAAAAGATGAAATGTAGGAACATAAAAAAAAAGTGAAATCCCTAAAATTTTCATTGTAAATTTTAATAGAAGATGTTTCCTTGACATTTTGTATATAAATAAAGTATACACAAGAGAAGACTAATTAATTAGTATATCAAACTATATAATTAAAAGAAACTTTAGGAAATATTCGATTTAAATAGTGGAAGAAGAATTCATCATTTCCAGATTCTCTTGCTTACGCCTCCATGGAATCACTTGCTTAAACCCTTCGTAAACCCTTGCCTGCAATATTTAAAATCGAATAATTGGGTTACGCAATTACTTCCTCCATCCCCAACAAAAAAAATTGGTACCTTTCAAGATTTTTGACTAATGACTATGAAACTTTTTGTTGGTGTTGCAAGAATTTGACATTCAATTGAAATTTTTATCTTTATAGTTCAGAATCCCACAATTTGAGAATTGATTCGAAGAGCTTAAATCAGAAATTGAAAAAGGTTTTGAATTTGTGAGTAAAACCGTAAAAGTGTGCAACTTTTTTTTTTTGTAAGGTAAAAGTGTGTAACTTTTGATTTTATTGTTCAGCTGAAAATATAAACTTACCCAAAACTCTGACTTTGTTGTATGAGAGAGATTAAAAAGGATCCTTTTCCCTTTAATTCTATAAAGTTTCACTTTTGTGCCGCCGTCGCCGGTAAAGTCACCTCCTCCTCCGGCCCAATCCTTCCGATAACCGTAGCCGTCGTCTCTGAAGCTTGAAAAGTCAAATATACCCTCGGACACCTCTTTGCATCTCCCGAAACTTCTCCATCTACTTGACCCAAACAATCTCGTTTCCTTCTCCGGCGCCGGCGCCGGAACTCCTCTCAACATCCTAATTACAGACGCTGATCTCGGAAGCGACAGTGAACGGTGACGCAAATCGTAAGGACCGTCGAGAACAGTCGTCGGAGAAGGCTCGTTCGCAGTCGACGATTTACAAGATTCTCCGGGCAAAAGTAGCCTCGGAGGAAGGTCCAAGCATTTCACGGCTCCTCTTTTTTCTCCGGTTTGATTCGATCTCGGCGGTTTTCCAACGGAACTACGAGGCTTTCCCGGAGCTTCTTCCCATAGGAAAGGAACAGATCCGGCGATGTTAACAGGCGGTGTAGCTAATCCTGGAGTTTCGTATGCTCTGTTCATTGGATATGAAAACAGAGGAAGCTTAGGCGTTGAACAGAACCGATCTTGATCATTAGCAAAACCCATTTTTTGTTTGTTTAATGAGAACCCAATAATGTTTTTGACGTTATACAAAATGGGTTGTGATTATATAGCCGAAAGAGAAAACCTTTTTCGGAGTTGGATTCATTTGGACAAGAAAAAGGAAAAGTTAAGGAGGATGAATAATGGAAGAGAAGACATGAAGGAGAAGAAAAGAAAACATAAATGAAAATGAATTGAATTTTAAATAAAGAAATAAATTGAAATGCTCCCCTTTTGAGCTTCTTGTTCACGAGGGATGGCATTTAGTTAGTTTATTATTGACAATGACTTGTGAATTAGTACCTTCACTATCAAACAATTCGGAATTGATAAATCCTCTAAAAAAAAAGCTGATAAATTTCATTACTTAATAGTTAGGCTAATTTCGAAAACGTTACATTTGTGTTTGTGTGCATTTTCATCATTATCACTACAACACATGCTTTGTTTTATGTTTGTGATAATAGGATTAGTACTACTGATGCTGAATTTGTAACAGAAAAACACAAAAGTATTATTATTATGGGTAAGAAATAAATAATAAAGGGTATGATCCCAATGGACGTGTTGATGGACAAACGGTCAATTTGGTTTAGGGTTTGAAAAAGTCAAAGGCAGCTATTTGTTTTGTTGATGTACTATCTCTCTCTCTCTCTCTCTCTCTTTGTCGTTGCATTAGTTATGTTGTAGCGACTTTTGTGTGGAAATGAGTGCGAGGATTAGGAGAATCATGCGAAGCTCATGCCTCTTCGCCTTCTCTTACTTTCATATTTCATGCACATATGCATTACATGTAACTTGTTGAAACTGTAATTGTACGTGTCTGTTTGGAATCTATCTATAAGATATTACTTCTAATTTTTGTTATGATGATTCATTAGGATTTAAGTCAAACAGCAACAAATATTTCAAGAAAAGAAACGACAATTAGTTCTCTTCATCCACACCGCGCAAATTTTGAAATGTTTTTGTCAACAAAGACCTACTCTCTTATAGTCTTTTTAACACTTTAGCTTATTAACACTTTAGCTTATTAACTATCATAATTAACCTTCAAAATAAACTAAATTAATAAAGCTTAAACCATAACTTAGATAGCTCACTGTCTTCTAACATCGCGCTTATTATTAATCGAAATTAACATAGTGCATTAGCTTTGACTTTACAAATAGCACACAGTAGAATCTCACGTGTCTTGATTTATGCTTCTGAGATTCGGATATCTTCTGATTTGTCATAAAATCCAAAAAAAAATATGTTTGCTTTATAGCCAATTAAGTATTTGAAAATACAACACTCACAGGAGTACTAACGAGGTCAAAAGACGTCTTTTATTGATGAATCCAAGGTCAATTTTTCTCGTGATGTGCGATGATATTACACATTACATGATTACAAATTTATAAACAGTCTCACTTTTGTATGAATCAGATCCCGAGAATGAATCCGGAAAGTGAAAATGACAGGAGTCTCATGTTTACTGTTCAGTGGAATATATTTTCTCTTTTTGCATTTGGGGTTTTATTTGGACACGGGATTATATTTTGGAGGATTTGATATATGTCAACATAATCAATACAAAAATTTGTATTAAAGAAGTCTATGTTATAGTAAGAAGAGAGAACAAGAGAAGAGAGGAATTGGTTGTGTCTTATTCCATTAGTAATGAGCTTTATATAGGATTACAATATAGGGTTTTCCTTGGAGAGGAATACATTTGGAGAACAAGCTAGAACATTCTAGAATATGGGCCGATAATGGGCTTCCATATAAACTAGTTATAACACTCCCCCTTGGAAGTCCATTATCTAAAAATATCTTCTAAGTGCGCATGATGCTGCCTCGTTAAAACCTTACCAGGAAAACCCAAAGGGAAAAACCTTAGTTAAGGAAAAAGAGTACAGCGCGCAACTACTCCCCCTCATGAGAACATCCGTGTAGATTAGGTGAATGAACTTCTTGATAATAGCAGATGGAAACTCCTTTAAAATCTTCACTTGAACAGTCTTTAGAACATTGACATCGCCATTCTTCTTGGTTGCATGGATCAAGATGATTCATCTTGATCAATCTCCTTGCTTCACTTGATCTCATAAATAGATGACAAGACTTCTTTAGATGTTTCTCATTTGTGTGTTCTTTGTTGCCTCATTAAAACCTTTCATGGAAAAACCCAATGGGATAAAAACCATGATAAGGAAAAAGAGTACAACCACACATATCATCATATTCTCCCCCTTGGAAGCATATTCTTCAGGAGATGCATTCCAATACTATCTTTTGGAGATTACTATAAGTATAACTTTGATGAAAGTCATTTAGACTTTTAGTCTAGACATCTTTTTCTATAAACAATCATTTGGACTTCTGGCCAAATTTTCTCTTTTATATACATTCTTGTAAACATCTATCTTGTATATATAATCTCATGCTCATTTTGCTCAATTATGAAAGAGACTAACATATTTTTCAAATAGCATTTGAAGTATGGTACTTCAGGACCAAATATATGTGAGCATTGTTTATGTAAATCATGCCATAACATTTCTGGGAATTTGGGATATCTTAAGACAACTTTGTCTTTCCAAGATCTTTTATCCCATCTCTTTTGTGATACTAATTTCGACAATTCTTCTGGAATTTCGATGTATGTTTAGACTAAAGATCTCTTTTGATCTATAAATATACATGGGTATTTGTTAGCTTTATATATTCACTTTCGTGATTATATCCATGAATCAAATTTCTTTTCATTTGATTAATAGCTAATATTTTCCGGGAACAAAACAATGATATCATTAATTCTTTAATGATTATATCCTTCAGGGACTTTTACATAAATATCATTGTTTAGTGAGTTGTATAAGTCAAGTTCTTCTTTCATTGCCAGACTTAATGAACTTGAAAGTTGCATCCACCACATGAGAGTATATCTCTTCATACTCATTCTTCTTCGGCACAAATGCCAAATTTATAACTCACTTGTTTCACACTTTTTAGGTGAAAGGACTTCTGGTCCAAATACTTTTTCTTTTAAGAGATTTTGTCTATTGCTTCTTTTCGATTTGGCCAAATCATTACTTTGTGTACACAATGCAATAGACTTTGTTTCATGATCCTCTTTCTCATTCATAATATCAACTGCTACATTGCATGCAAATATATTATTTACGACGTCGATTTGCTTCTGGTTCCATTTATTCTATACATGACATAAGTAATTTCTCGAGATCTCATCATTGTCTCAGGTACCTGAATTTCTTATTTGTCATGTTTAATGTCTCTTCTGGAGATCACTCAAAAATATTTGTTTCCTCGGTTTGACCATTGTCAATTTATGCTCTTTTACTTTTTCGAGGATTATAATATTTGGAACCGACAAGTCTATCACGCTTCATGCGTTCTTTAGACTCACTAGCAGCTTGATATTGTCCTTCTGGGACATCAATTCTTATTAGAGCATTTACAGCTGGTAAGTGACTCAATCACTATATTTGGGTCAGTAAATGTATCTGGCAACTGATACAATAAGTTTTGTGAATGAATTATCTTTTGGACTTCTATTTCACATTCTATAGTCCGAGGATCAATGATAATTCATTCAACTACTTTTCTTTCCAGCCTTTTATTTTCTCCCCCTGATGTTGGAAAGACTTATCCATTAACATGGTAGTCTATAATCGAGCCTTACTTAAATCCTTCAGGATAGCTCTAGATTTTATCCAACATCTAAAACCTCTTTGAGGATCTATCTCATACTCACGTCGTGGATTGTATACTGTATATCCACATGCCTTTAGATGAAAATATTTGGTTTCTGACCAAAACCAATTCCAAAGGGAGAACTTTTAATAACTCATTGGCTTGATTTGAATCAATGCTCCTGCATTCTTAGTATGAACATGTATACTGGATGTTCACTGAATTCACCTTTATTACCAATTAATTAATCTTGCAACTTCAGGTTACAGATTGATATCAAGTATACATACAACCATCTTAAAGTTTTCACTAGTAGATGATCAGTCCACATAGTAGCTTAAACCATAAACTTTTCCGTGTATACTTTTAATAAGTGACTAGATTCCAAATCTTGTCAACTGGTGAATATCATACTATGAATTTCTTGTGAGCATGGGACATATCACAAATCATTGAGAGAATCTTCTGGTTCTTCAACGAATGTCCATATGATTAACTTTCACATCATATCTTAACCAGATTGGTCTAACGGGTTCATGCCAAACAGTGAAGTTTTCATTAACCTTCCGGTGACCATAACTTCTGGTGTACGGCAATATTTGCTTTGATTGTATAAGCACATTACAATCTGCATTTAATCTTTCCATAATGGTATATAGAGCCTTGGGTAATATGCGTAATGTGAATGTATTCAACATTCTCTTCACTCATAGTCTCAATGTGATGATTCTAAAAATCTTCAGGATTTTCTTTAGCATAGTGTGAACTTCATCTCCTGGATGTTTCACTTGCTATATATATATGAGATTCTTTAATTCTCCCCCCTCGAGATGGTGATACTCTCAATACATCCATCTCAGACATAATCTCACTTTGAATCAACATCACACCCAACTTGGCTCATGTATCCCTGTAACTTTTAAGATTATGACGCATAAGCAATTTTGAATATGAGTTCCCATAGACTGTATGTTCTTCCAAAACATTCAATATGGATGCTCTTCTGGAGCTTTCAATACATATGCTCTTCTGGAGCCTTTTCTATGTATACTCTTCTGAAGTTTTCAATATATATACTCTTCTGGAGTATTCAAATTCACATATATAAATAACATAGAAAATAAATAGCAACTCATAAATTCATAGGATAAAAAGAACAGCTAAAAGCAAATCAAAATTAATAAATAAAGTAACATATATTTTTAAGTAAACTATATGCTTGAATCTCAATTATTTTCTTCAGGGATGAGAAGATCAGCAATTGCTCGTTTGTTACAATTTTTTATTCACTCACTTCTGGTGAGAATTTATAATTATTTTGACCTTTGAACTTGACTACATACACACCTATTCATAACATCATCTTTATGATCAGTTTTTGGCTAGTTTTATTTCTGTAGTCATCGACATTCACTTCAGGGAATGAAGGAGAACTATTTTAGTTCACCAATGAAAAACATTACTTGTCGAGATCATACCTTCTCCTCTCAAAATAGAGTTTTTGACCGATCATAATAAAATTTTGATCAAATATATAAAATGACCAGACTCTATCTATGGTCAAGTATTCTATTTTAAGGTCATCAACAACAAAAATGATCAGACTATATATATTAATAGATATTAGTCATATAAAAATAAGGAAGTCAATATATAATCATCAGAAGGCAAACATAATATAATTCTATTCAGATTGAATTAAAACGGATGAAGCAAGTCATGCGACTTCAGAATATAGATATGTTTGCTGATGGTTTCAAATTCCAAAAACAAAATTTCAGTATGATGGAATTTCAATTATAAAATTCATGATTATGAACTCATATCAACAATTCTCAAAATAATAAACAGCAAATGTCAAAATGAAGTAAACTATCAAGTTCGTTCAGTAGTGGTGGTAAAAATCAAACCAACGACATCAAACCCAAACATTAGAATATATGGCTAACCGATAAACAAGAGGAGATGATGCAACCTATTAATAAAAATTCTTCTTATGGCTCGATATATAAGATCAAGTTCCTTTTTCTTTTTGGGTAAAGTATCAACATTCATAAGTGAATTCTGTAAAATTCAGAACTTAAATCAAATAAGATCATAGACCAGCAAGCATCTAGGTGAACATATTAAATCTTAATTCCAAGTTCATTGATACTAAAGCATCGTTTAACTTATTAATCAAAACAATAGTACTCAAGATGGTTTATGATTATGAAACAAGCTACGGTCAAATTACATGTACACCAAAGCCTCGAATATTTCATCATGTTGTACACCAAGAAAATATGAACAAACAGTTTATAAATTCAAAGAATATTATGGTGAGACAGTAGTTAAACATATTAAATCAGATTATATTCTTATGATTTTATCAATATTGCAAATCAATATTTAAATATTACTTGATCTATAGTTTGCTGTGATTATTTGCTAATATTAATAAAGCATAAATATTCACTTATCTCGATGATTGGAGAGAATGAATTCTGACTTACGGGTACGACATCCAGAAACTGAGAAAGTGTTAGCTTAGGCTTTGCTCAGAATTGTACAAGTTTGTGCGCTCGACATCATTATCTATTAAAAATTGAATAATCAAACTGATGAGTATTTGAAAGAAAATCCAAACAACATGGTCAACTTATTATGTTAAAATAGAGAACTCAACTAGATCAAATAAACGATTCATCACCAATGACCAATCAAATATTCTTAGATATAATAGATCAAATGCTATACCAAATCAATTGACCAAACAAAATAAGGAATTCAAAATGCTTTACGATTATGAAATAAGCTAGGACCATATGGCATGTAATATAGATTATGTATTTCTTAATTACTTTGAAGACATTCACAAATATGCGTGACAAAATACTACTTAAATATAACTTTCAAGTTTATATAAAAAGAACATGCATTCAAACATGGCTCACAAACAGACAGATCTCGTCAAAGCAATGACTCATGTGCGTAGGGAAACATGGTAATATATCAAACCATATTCATGTCTCGATTAAATAAATCATGTATAAATCTATAAAGCAATAGATTAAAAGGATGATATAGTTAGATGTAATATATGGTACTTATCTTTGATAATGATGGAGAGTGGAGCATACGACGAGCTACATACGGCGGAGTCGAATAACTCAAACAAAGTGGGTTAGGGTTTTACTCATACGGCTACTGTTTTGTGTTTACTCAGTGGCTAGGGTTTTAACCTAATAAAGAGACTCGTGCTGATAACGTGTTATAGTAAGAAGAGAGAACAAGAGAAGAGAGGAATTGGTTGTGTCTTATTCCATTAGTAATGAGCTTCTTATATAGGATTACAATATAGGGTTTTCCTTGGAGAGGAATACACTTGAAGAACAAGTAGAACATTCTAGAATATGGCCGATAATGGGCTTCCATATAAACTAGTTATAACAGTCTATGTGTTATATACAAGAACATTTTTATTAGTTGATATCACATAAGGCTAAATAAAAGTAAGTCACGATGGTAAGATGAGCATTGAGGTATGATTTTAACATGTTAGGTTACGAGAATTGAGAGGCCACTCATATTAGTCAAATGTTACTTTCTTCTTTCGAATTTGATATAAAATTCTCTACATCCGTTAAGAGATAAAAAAGAAGTAAAGGGGAATTGTAAAGATATCCATATATAAGGTTCATAACGAAGGCTTTTTATTTATTTTTGGCACTTGTTTGCTTTTTAGGTTTTATGATTTTATCATAAAGAAATTTGATTGCGTTTACGAAACGTGAAGTGTTAGAATGTATTTTGTAAGTGTGGAGAAAACATTTCTTAATATGAGAAGCACAAGTACGTACAAGTTTTAAGAAGTCATTTTAAAATTTCTGATAAATTAGAATATTTGGAGACATCTAAACTAAAGATTGTATTCATGTATAAAAAGTTCGGTTGATTGTCACCTCAATAATTTGCTAGAAATAGTGTAGGCTTTAATTGTAAATTCTATCAAACACAAATATGTTTTTTTTTTAAGTTTAAATAAATTTCATACTATATGATAGAATTTTATCTAAAAAATAAATATTCTAGAGGTCTCTGACTTTTGAGATAGTAAAAAAAACTAAATTGATTTTATAGAAAATTAAATACAACATAAATTTATTAAATATGATATTATGTTACAAATATTCAATGAATTTTGCATATTTTCTTTAAGTTTTCAAATATGATGAAAACACACAAACAAACATACGTTTATAACAACTTTTCTTTCCAATAGAGAGATATAATAAAGACTATACGACTAAAAAACCAAAGGTTTTATGCATTTTTGATCAACATGTAGCAACAGATTTCCTCATTTGGTATAAAACATAATATAATTGAGTAGATGATGATAAGATAGTATCATTCTTTCTTTTTTGGTTGCAAGATATAATTTAGTTTAAGACTCAACATTGTAGATTAAATGTTTTAAGCTTTAACAAATACTATAACAAGAGGCAAAGCAATAAAACACATGCAAATGCTTTTTACTATCACTTCCAAACGCGACAGATACATCCAAGTTAAGCCCCATCCTTTCCTTAGCCCATTCACTAAACCTTTATATTTTCGTCTCTTTATGCTCTTGTGGTACTTTTGAGTTTTAATAAAGCTTTGAAAGTTAGCTAACCGATCAACCAAAATTTCAATCTCTAAACCAAACCAGTAACCAGATTCAGTATCTCTACTTTATTGATTCCTCCTATTATAGAAACTTACATTTTCAGTAATGCAGGATATAAGGCTCCAAATCTCTCCAAAATTGCCAAGGTTTCAATAATGATGAAACAATGTTTCTATATTGAGAAGAAAGGTGAGAAAACGTTTCAATAAACTCAGATTGTAGGAGTTTGAACACAACCAATTATCCCCTGTATATATATAAGTGAATTATATATACAAAACCTAAATTGTTCTCATTGACCTCAAGAATAAGAGCTTCAGAAGATTAGTATAGAATTTACACATTTGGTAGCTTCTCATACTCGTTGCTCCATATCACCTCGTCGCTTCAAATGTATCATTCCTTCACGAGCCAATGTTCCTCCAAGATCACCTATGATTCGAGATATCCTAACCTCAAGCCCTCTCTGCACTTCCTGAAACAAACTTTTGATGTTCTCTGCAAAACGTTCTGGATCAAAGCTGCTAATAGAAGCAGAGGATTCAGTAGTGATGAAGCCTACAAGAATCTCCACAAAGCCAGAAGCGATCTTGGACTGGATCTCCATCAGTTTCTGTCCTGTTGCCACTATGTATCTTTGCAGCTGAAACGTCTCATCCAAGAAATGCTCTAGCAATGTCTTGGCTTCTCCATTTGCCTTCATATTTCCGTTTATCTTCTCCGGATCACTCACATGCTATAACGGTTTAACGAAAAAGAAATCAGTTTATGTTAATAACAGAGACAGTAATGTAACTGATATGAGAAACAAGAACTTTAAATTTACCATTCTTTTGCACAAATCATCAATCTTCTCTTGTAGTGACTGATACCTAGTAACTTGCTTGTTGAGCAAGGTAATAAGCAACAACAGAGCCCTTTTGCCAGTATCACTGCTGATTTCGTCAATCTCTTGGCTCTCTTGTTTCCCAATATATCTCTCAATCATCATCAGCTGTTGTTTCAGCCTTTTGATCTTGAATGAAACTCCGAGAGCATGAAGATCCATTCTCCAAGGAGGATTTCCTGTGGTTGATGTTTCACTCTCCTTACAATCTGCTTTTCCTATTTTGGTAAAGAGACTTTCCTTGTCAGATTCTTCTTCAGCATCAGATTGAGCAGCTTTCAAAGTTAAATGTCTCAACTCATCAGGAGAATATGATTCCCTTCCTTTCTCCATCCCATTTTCCTGAGAATCTTCCTTTGATTCGAGTTCTCCTTCTGTTTTCGTGTTCTTTCTTCTACAACTCGTGTTGTTCTTGTTGGGCACCAAGCTTCTTATCTGTGTCTTGAGGGAAACAGATTCTTCTTCACCTCTCTGACTTACCTGTCTTTCCAGCTTTGTGTTATTGTGTCTCAACTGTGACATTTCTTGGCTTAGTCCTTCAATACAAGATCTCAGCCTCTTTGAGTCTAACTCAGAGTTCATCAGATGCAAACACAAAGCTTCAACCTTTTCATCTTTTAGTTTCATATGCTCTGTCTCCTGCTTCTTCCCTATCACTCTAATACAAAAATCTTCCTCTCCAAAACTCAAATTCTCACGCTTCTTTGCATTTCCTTCAAAATGCACCAATGGAGAGATTTCAGATTCAGAAGCAAGTCAAATTTGAAACAGAAACTATGAATGAAACTTCAATATCTTTAGAGGACTTACCTAGTTCACTGAGATCACCAATAGAGTAGGAATCCAGTATTTCCGGGATGACATCAGGATCTTTATGTAATTCAATGTGAGTAATGGAAGCAACATTGTTGGTTTTAGGCTTACTTGTGGCTTCGAAAGCAAACATGCTTCTCAGTGACCGTCTTGATTTTGAATTAGATCTCCATTTCTTTCCTTCCTCTTCTTCTTGCTTTGTTTTCACCTCTTTAACCAATGTCTGTATCTCGGTCACATCCAGTTTTGACTTCTTCAACATCACTGCAAGTATTAGATCTTTCTGTTCCAAATCTTTCCGCATCTTGATGATTTCTAAAGACAACTCTTCAAGGTCATGCCTCTTAGCTTCGATTTGCTTATTTGCACGACTCAGTTCAGCTTCAAGTTGTCTCTGGCTAGAAGCAAGCTCAAGGAATGTCTTCTTTTGCCTCCATAGCTCACAGGAATGTTCTTGCACATCTCTCTCTTGTGTTTCCTTTAAATCTTGAACTTCTTTTTCTGCTTTGGCCAGCTTTTCCTCTAACTCTTTGCATTTACGCTTCTCTTCTTCCATTGCTTTATCTTTGGATTCCACTGAATCTTGCTTTTCTTTTAATCTTTCTTGCAACTCCGAGAAGCTTTTTCTCTTCCTCTTCTCCATGTTCCTTAGCTCCCTCATCAGAGCTTCGATCTGGAGCCTAAATCTGTACCTCTCTTTTAACCAACTCTGTTTTTGAGACGCGATTATGCTAACTACTTTCTCGTTGGCTTTTGCATCTTCATTTCTCACTTTCTTTAGCTCTCTGATTTCACTATTGGCATCCTCAAGCCTCTCAAGAAGCTTACCCTTTTCTTCATCAAAGATTCTCCTAATCAGCAAACCAAATAGCATCATCTTGCTCCTCATCTCAATCTGTTTCTCATTTCCCATGGACATGGTGGTTGCTCTTTAAAGAAAAATAAACAGAGCAACAACAAAACCAATCTCTTTAGAGATGACTAAATCTGAATCTCAAGATGCAATTTTCCTATTATCATCCATCTGACAGAAGAAAACAAAACCAAAAAAAAAAAAACTCTTAGCAGAGCAACTTCCAATCACATTTAATGCAAAAGCTAATTATCCAAAGCAATAGTATCAGCAAAAATAGCAAATGTAAGAACCATAAGGTGTTCAAATTGATACCAGAAGAAAGAAAAGAAAAGATAACCAGAGAAGAAGATGTCCGAGATCTTACGCAAGATTTAGACAAAGGTTGAGTAAAACTGCAACTCCAAACACAAGAAATTAAATTGCAAGTACATGTGGTATGGCATGTTATATTGAGTGGGAGTTACATAAGCTTTTGTTTGGTTTCTTTTTTCTTTTCCAGATGGTAATGGCAGAGGAATAAAGTTTGGTGAATAAAATATCTGACACTGACACACATGTAAAAACACTGTCAAAAGAATCATGTAAGAGATCATCCTTACAGATAGATAAAAGCAAGAAATGTATGCTTCTCCTGTTTTTTTGTTAACACAAGGCCCTTCATGTGTCCCCACTTGCTCTTTCTTTTTCATTCCAATAATTGTTTTTTAATTCTACATTTCGTTTTTCCAACCATTGCAAGATCAGACTAGATTCCTTCTTCTTTGTCACCATTAACAACTGAGATAGCTTAACTAGATTTTGTAGTAAGATCCGATTTTCAGAATCTGAGAAAATTTCAGAATCAGATTTTTGAAGAAATTTTTGAGTTAAAAAAGAAGAATCAATCGTGAAAACTTGTAAAACTTAAAAGTTAAAATAGGGTACAGAAATTGAAAAGGAGTTTCTATCTTTTCCTTACTGTTGCTGCGACATAAATACTCTTCTTCAAGCTGTTATGAAGTGATTGGTGATTTGGAAACAAAAGAATTTTAAACCACAAAATGTTTAGAGATAATTAAAGTGGACCACATGAATTCAATCATTCCATTTCACTGTCAACATTAAGAACTTTAGAGTGTTTTTTTTTTGTAATTTACACAAGAAATGCTGAATTGTTCTTCTTTTTCTTATAATGGAAAAATCTTTCATTGAGGCATTAAAGAAACCACCGATCGCTTCTATTTTGAATGATCAACCTTTTTATTCCAATCAAATTGTGAAAACCAAGAAACTTCCAATTCCAAACACATCTTTTATCAAACCGAAATGAAAAAATTACGAGCTTAAGGCCCTGTTCTTTTTTTTTTATCCCAAACCTGTATTGATCATGTTCAAACCTGCATCATGTTTTGTAATAGTGTGCACATTCAGACTGAAACTCTATTGTTACATCAAAACAAACCTGCAGCATCAAACAATCAGAGCCAAACCCTGTTTGTAATGCTTCTGTGAGGGCTCTTGAGATCCGCATTTAGCAAAAGTCCGTGAGTGAATAACCATAGAGCTAAAACATACGAAAGCAAGTCCATGAACCAAATATCCAATAAATGCTAACATGTTTCAAAATCTCATGTTCATATTTTCTTATGTTTCATGTAACTATGAAGTTGAGTCTGAGAATAGTTAAGAGATCATCTATATGACATCATCTACTACAGCCATCTTTTTCCTCCTTTTAGGCTTTTACTCTATCGCCACTGTAATTGACAGAGTAGCAGAAGCGAGTATTTCAAGATTTTAGATAAAAGAACAATAATAATTCAATCACAATAACAGTGAAACATTAGTTCTCATTCACTTCCACAACCTAGTGAAATCAGAATTACACATTTAGATCACAAAGATTACCAAGAAAAACCCCATTCGATACACACTTCAAATTCATTTGAACACAGTCGACAAACAAAATAAGCAACAAAGATTCAAATTTTCAGACTTTGTAGCAACTCAAAGAGATCCTTATTTTATATGCAAAGCAACAAAAAAAAAAAACCTGTTTCCATGACCATTCACGTCGTTGAGTGGTCGAATTCTCCGAGCAAACGAGGAAATTGAAAGATCTCAAACCCAATTTGAGATCACAAAAGGTTCTGATCAGAACCTCTACAACATGAACAGGTCTCAATCCGTTAGAGACGAGCTCACCGGTGGTCAATGCTATCTCCCAGCTCCGTTTCCCCACACGATTTTCTTTTTACGGCATCAACAAATTTCCCTTTGATATAAGAAATAATACATTATTGTTTCCTATGTATTATTGTTTCTATCGCCAATGTAATTTCCAACTTCAGTGATTCCATTTTATTGTTTTTGAGCCGAATCAATTACAGAGGTTACATTTCTGCAGCTATGGCGAAAATGAGAGCATGACAGTGATCAACTCGAGCGAGTGAGCTCCATCGAAGAGAAGTGGCGGAGCTAGAAAAATTATTTACAGTAGCCCTGGGCATTTCGGGACGGGAATCCCGTTCCCACCCTTATTCGTTTAAAAATTCCCGATTTTTTCGGGAATGGGAATTTGTAATTTCCCGTTTGGAAACATTTATTTTATTCAAACGGGTAAGGGAAGGTTAAGGGATTTTCCGATTTTCCTGTTTACAAAATAAAAAATTGAAAATTAGATATATTTTCTTAAATGTCCCAATTTTTCAGTTAGACAAATATATGGTCAATCAAAAGAAAAAAAACAAACTAATAAATAGATATAATAAGAGAAATTTTTAAAAATACACTTCTTTGATATTAATTTTTAAAACTATATCTTCATGATATTAATTTTCAAAATTACATTTTTCTCAAATTTAACATTTAAGTCTTGGTTCAGTAATCACTGACTAGAGTTTAGATTTTAAGGTTTAGGATTTAGATTTAAGAGTTTAAGGTTAAATTTTAAAGTTTAAGATTTAGATTTTGGGTATAGAATTCTTTTATTCAATAAAAAAGGTGTAATTTTAAAAATAAACATCATAAATATGTAGTTTTGAAAATGTACATAAAAAATGTATAATTTGGAAATTTTTTCATATAATTAGCTTTTATCTACCATCAAAATGCTTTTAAATTCCTAGCATCACTGGTTTTTTTTCCATCTCACACCATTTTTCCTTTCATAAAAATAACTTTAAACTATCAAAACTAAACCCTAAACCATTAAAACTAACCCAAATTTTCAAAACTAAACTTTGAATCCTTAATACTAAACTGTAAATCCTAAATTCTAAATCCAAATCCAAATTCAAATATTTAAATTATAAACTTTTATAAAAATGGTATGAGAGGAAACAAAACTAGTAGTGGTGTGAGAGAAATTGAAAAACGTTATATGAATTTTCTCTAGCTCTTATTCATTTTAATGAGCTTAATTATAGTATTAGTTTTCTTTTCTTTTATTCATTCTTTATTAAAAGAAAATATTTTAGTGAAGTAAAGTTTAAGATAATTATTGGAGTGTACCTAGCTCCATTGATGTTTCTCAACATGAAATCGTCTTCAATCGCTGGTAAGTCCGCTGACCTGCAATTCTGTAACGGGTTGGCACGTTTAACCCGACGTCCATACGTGTCAGTCCCGCAGCCCCTCGGTAATTTTGCTAATAATTTAATGAATGTTATAACACGGTCGGTTTGTTAATCTCTACGTCCATACGTGCCACTCCATGAAGAGTCTACAGAATATTCTGATCCCATAGAGATGTAAACCCGGAGGATACAAATGTATAATGAATCAAAAGTTAAATATAGTGGACCTAGTGTAGCTAAAGTATGAACTGGGACGTTGTGGGATCTTTTTGGTAAACTTAAAAATGCATTTGAGGAATTCTTTCGACCAAAAGAAGATGTGTTATAGTAAGGGTTTTGTGCAAAACAAACTTCAAACTAAATTCATTTTGTAAATTAAAATTTTAAACTAAAAACCATGTAAATTAATCCTATAAAGTCAAAAGTCAATAGCAATATAGAATCTGAATATATATATATATATATATATTTGCAACAAAATTTAAAAGAAAACTAATTAAATATTGTAATGATATAATGTTTTTAGTCAGTGTTTATAGTTAATGAGAAATATATATACAAGTCCGTTTCAACGGCGATTTCTGACTTCGACGTTTGATTTATATATTTTTAAATTGGGTGGTTAAATTTGAAAAAAAAAATTAGTTTGCAGGTTTTTTTGCATATAACTCTTTTAAATTTTGTCACAAATATACGAATGTCCTATACTGCTATTGACTTTTGACTTTATAGATTGATTTACATGATTTTTAGTGAGAAATTTTGTGAAATACACCTTTTGAGGTGCAAATTTTCAAAACTACATCTATAGTGTGAAAATTTTCAAAAATACATCTTTCCCCAATTTTAATATATATGTTTGGATTCACTAATCCTATATTAGGGTTTAGATTTTGGGGTTTAGGGTTTAGATTTAAGGGTTCAATGTTAGATTTTAGGATTTTGGATTTATATTTTAGGATTTAGAGTTTTTTTACTAAATGAAAAAAGTGTAGTTTTGAAAATTGGCACTATAAAGGTGTATTTTTGAAAATTGGCATCTCAAGAGATGTAGTTTTGAAATTTCTCCATTTTTAGTTAAAAATTTGATTTACAAAAAAAAAATTAGTTTGAAGGTTGTTTTACACAAACCCTTATAATAATCTTCTCAATGCAATTATTTAATTTACCGATTAAAATATCAATAACTACTTTGCCGTCACCTTCAAAGACCAGAGAACGAATCGTCTCTATGACTCAATCTAAAAAAGATGAGTAGAAAATGATATGTTTGCAGGGATCAGAAACTACCCATATTGCTTGCATCATGTGTGCACACTCTTCCTCTTTGCCTCTTTACTTACAACCTACACGACTTTGCCTTAGTCGACTCATGTCAGAGGCTGGGCGCCGGACCTGACGTCATGGTCATGGTCATGATTGCAATTGAAACTCTTTATAACATTTTAAAACTATCTTTTTAAATTACAAGAAAAATAAAATATGAATTATTTTAGTTTTCTATGTCGTGAATCGCGCGATGATATAGTTAAGTCAAAATGTTACTCACGCCCACAGGCCCCACACGAACGTTATATTTCTCGGATTGGCCCGTGGTCGGGCCCGCCTTCGCCCTATAAAAGAAAACTGCCCGAGACAAATAAAACCGTCGAATTTCCTCTTCTCCTACCACAACTCTTAAAATCTTAAATACACACGATTTTGTCAATGTACAGATTATGGAGGAGTCTATCCATAAGTGGGGCGGCGAAAGATGTGGAGGTTGGTCTGGGCGGCTCATGCGGTTCCGCTTCCGCAGCTCATGATGGTGATGCAACTGTTCCACACGATTTGGAGACCGGTATAATAGGTGGAGATTATGTGGCCGCAGCTGACGATCGCCGGAGCTCTTGGTGGGTGCGTGCTATTTCTTCCACGGTAAGTAGTCCCCTCTGTTGGTACCGATCTGTTCATCTTGTTTCATTCAGTACTAACTAAGAATTAAGAATCTCCTCTTGTAGTGGAGGATGATGTCGACGGGGAGCAGAGCAAGTAGTGATCAAGTAAGCGAAGCAGAAGCAGCAAACGGTATTTCAAAAATTCAAATTCTCTTCTCATATACATTTCCTTAATTTTCTTTTTTTCAGTTATATTTTATAAAATTAAATTAACAGTAAAAACAATTTTCTTTACAAAATGAATTCTTTAATTTTATATCTATCTGTTTTTTGAAAAATAAATAAAATTATTTGATACTCCATCGTTTTTTTAACATCTGACTTATACTATTTGATACTCCATCGTTTTTTCTGTAACATCTGACTTATATTATTTGAATATTTGATACTCCATCGTTTTTGGTTTTTCAACAAAATAAAGGTATGATGTGGCATTTTCTATGTAAACGTTAAACCCGAGAAGTGAGAACTGAACCGGAGAATAATTTGAATTCTTGCTTAAACCTGGGTTTTGATGTGGGATCCATTTCCCGATTCTCAGTCGATTAATTTCGTTTCTCTTCCTCCTCTTTTCTTACCCGGAAATTTCAATAGTAGTACCTGCAACAACTTCAACCTCTGGAGGCTTTGCGATTGGATTCAACGAACTCAGTCAAGTAGTCAGAGATCGCAATCTTCAATATTTGAATCATAATAACGGGGCAAGCACTGCTGATAACCTCTTTAATTAATTCTTCGTTTATCTTCTGTCGATGAATTTTATGCTTCTTTGATTAGGATTTCCTCTAATTTACCAATTTGGTGATACAAAGGTTCGAGAATTATCAACTCGGCTGAAGACTGACCTGGAAAAGGGCATAGATCGGCGCGACGATGAGATACTGCAACGTCGGGAAGCATTTGGGTCAAACATATATCCTTGCCAAAGCGGAAAGCGTTTCTGGGTACGAAAAATTAGACAAGAATGTTTGGTATTCTAATTTTTGGCTAAGCTTTTCAACTGAAATCATGTTTTTTTTTTTTTATTAACATTGTTTGTTGTAGAGCTTTATCTGGAAAGCTAGCCAATTTCCTCCTTCTCTATTTATGATGCTTGCCACTGTAATCAATTCGCTGCTGCGAATAAAGAAAAAGGTGACTTGTTACTCTACAAGATGATCTAATCAGCTTTTCTTTGTTACTAATGTTTAACATATTATCTGCTCGCTCTGACTGCAATTCATGGACTTTTGCAATTCTGTCTCACTGGTTTCTTAACCAACAACACTGTTGTTTTGGTGTTGAACTGTTGATTCATCATTTTATTTATCCACTTATCCTGTGGCTTTTTGTCATGGGGATTACTTTTAGATTTGGGCTCTTTTAAATGAATATATTTCGTGTATCTTACTCTCATGACACTTGCAGGCTATCCACGATGGATGGTATGTAGAAGCTTGCATCATTTTGGCCACTGTTCTTGATATTATTGTGAGAGGTATCGTAGTACTATCTTTGATGCTTCAAAACTTGTTTTTGTACTTCAATCCTCAGGCGAGTCTGATTTATTTTGCATTTTTCAGCTATCACTGAGTACAGGCAGTCTTGTCAGTCTGCAAAATTCAGGGAGGAGAAAAGATACGTACGCGTAGAGGTGTGTTCTTGCCGATGGGTTTCTCCGTCATTTGTGTTTGGTGTTGCCCACAATTTGTGCTGAACGTTTTTTTGTTGCAGGTAATTAGAGGTGGCAGAAGAGTCTCGGTTTTTACTTACGATGTTGTTGTGGGCGATATTGTTCCCCTCAAGAATGGTTATCAGGTAAGCATCAAACTTTTAAGAGTAATCATTCTTTAGCTTCACAATTGTTCTAAAGTATGTATGGTCAATGTTGCAGGTTCCTGCAGATGGTGTCCTGTTCGTTGAGAATTCATTGAAGATTGACGAGCAAGAAATAACTGGCTCACACGGATATGTATGATTTACCCCTGTCGATGAGCTAAATCATTATCTCTCCTGTTTTTCTAATCTCTCTTTTCAATTACCAGGTTCGAAAAAATCTTCTAAAGGACCCATTCCTATTATCTGGCTCAAAAGTGATAGAGGGCATAGGTACAATGCTGGTAAGCTCTCTCGCCACATCTCTTGATTTCATTTTATGCTTACACAACCATCTCATTTGATATTATAGCTGCTTTTAGCAAGAAACACAAATTTTGAAACTTGGAATTGGGGCAGAGACATACTTGGACTCGATAGTTCTGTTATTATGAACACGGTTCTATTATTGTAAAATTCTAACTTCCGATTTTCTTGTCTGGAAAAAATAAAATTTCTTCTTTAAGAGAAGATTGACGTCCGTGCTTGCTTTCTGGTTCTTGATCTTCTATTTCACTTTATTCTCTCCCCATGTATTTAATTAAGGTTACAAGTGTGGGAATAAACACTAAATTGGGGTCGAAGATGGAGACTCCACATGAGAGTGATGAAGAAAAGCCCTTTCAGGTCTGTGTTTATTGATTACTAATTCCTTGCTACCTTATGATAGTTTGCGCATTTATCATCTGTGACTCGTTTTACTAGGTATACTTGAGATGGCTTGCAAATTCTGCTAGCTGCTTAGTGGTTTCGTTCGCTTCAATCGCCTGTATTGTTCAGTTATGCCGGTAAGTCCATCTTTTCATTATCTAAGATCTACTGTTTCATCCTGGCAATGTGGGAACTAACAAGTAACAACCCTTTTAATTCCAGATACTCTTATGGTCAGAGCAGAAATTCAGATGAAGCAACAGAATTTGTGATCAAATCTCTGAGTTTTGGGGTACGAGTGTTCTCAACTTTACATTTGTGGCTACAGTAATGCTATTTCTTTGTAACCTTTCTCGCCAAAAACATGAATTTTGCAGAATGCGACAGTATTTGTGGCACTGCCTGTTGGACTTTCTGTAGCTGTTCTCTTGAAGTAAGTCGCCTTTTCTTTTAAAAATTTGTTTCTGGTAATATGGTTTCACACTCTATTGCTGTCCAGAGAGTTGGCATAACCTTTAAGTATGCACATCTTCTGGTTTTGTCATTGTTACTTGTTATTGTTTCTCATCTTATCATTTTCCTCACTACACCAGCGTTGCGGATACAACGAAAAAAATGAAGACAGACAACGCTTTGGTACTCTACTTTTCTATTCCCCAAATTCTCCTATGTCCTTAGAGCATCAACAGGTGCTAAACATCTGTAAATGTCTTACAGGTGCAGACACTCTCTTCTTGTGAAACAATGGGGTCGGTTACAACTATTTTGTGTCATAAAACTGGCATTTTGAACTTTGAATGAGGCAAGTGTTTTTCTTTTATATGCAATCAGCTCTTTCCTGCTTCCTCTTTATCTTCCTGAGTACCCATTTAAGCATTCATTTTCTGCTAAGCAGATGTCGGTGGTTGATGTTTGCGCTGGAGGTATAAGAATGCAGGATATGGATGATGTTTCACAGCTGCCCCCACTGCTTAAAGAGCTATTAATAGAAGGCATTGCCCAAAACACAAATGGTAGTGTTGTTTTTGAAACGGTAATTGTCTCTTGGATCATGGTGTTGAGTTGGACAGGATCTATTTGATTAGATTCCTTTAGTATGAATTATCATAAACAAGTTTGTAACGAATTATAGGGAGTGGTTGAACCAGAGGTTTATGGATCACAAACAGAACAAGCCATTCTTATCTGGGGGAATAAGGTTTGGTTTCTTTCTAGTCTTACGTTACTAACTTACTATGTATATAAAGTTTATAACTAAGGACTGTTGGTTACTCATATTTTGTAGTTGGGAATGAAGTTTGAAGATGCTAGGTCAGCATCAGTAGTCCATCATACTATACCTTTCAATCCAAACAAGAAATATGGAGGCGTAGAACTAAAGGTAACATAACCTTGTCTATGTTGTTGCTGAGCAGCAGATATATATTTATTTACCCTTTACATTACACAGATATTCTGGGCCAGCTTCGCAAGAACTCTGCAATTTTTTATGTCTGCATTTTTGGCGCTATGTTTGATTCTTATAATTCATTTATAGCTTGGTACACGATCCCACGTTCATTGGAAAGGATCTGCGAAAGTTATTCTGAGTTCATGCGTATCATATGTGGATGGGGCCGACAACCTCAGAGATATTGATGATCAGCAGCGAAAGGTTTGTTTAAGAGCGTAGATTACTAATTCACAAATACACTATTGTATCTTGTTCGTTTCTTTTTTTTTTAATATAAAGGTCCATTCTCTCTTTAGGTATTTGAAGAAAGAATTGAAAACATGTGTAAGGGACGCATGCGTTGTGCTGCACTTGCTTATCGACGCTATGAACCGGAAAGTCTTCCAACCATTGAGGAACTTTCTAGACTACCTCAGAACCTTGTTTTGTTGGCTATTATTGGTATAAAGGTAACATTTCCAGCACTCATTCCAAAAGTTATGTTTATGTCAATAATCTTGGATATGTACAATCTCTCTTTCTGAAGGATCTGTTAAAAATATTTTTAGTTTGTTGGCCCTTTTATTTCTGTGTTGCTCCCATGCGCTGTCTTAAATCTGCATTCTCTTGTTCATCAATTTTTTATGGCACGTGCTTACTCAAGTTCAGGATTAAGAATTCCTTAGTTACGATGATTATTTCTGCAGCTCAGTGATATTCGTTTGACATTAACTTTAAATCTTTAACCAGTCCGTCGTTATATTTGGATATGCAATGAGAACAGGAACCTGGTTCCACTTGCTTCAAAGCCTTTATAGTATTTTCGTTATCATTACTTATCCAGTGCTTTATAAATAACGTGCAGGATCCTTGCCGGCCAGGCACAAGGGATGCGATCCAACTGTGTAATTCCGCAGGTGTTAAGGTGCCATGTTTATTTTTTTGTATTTGTTATGCTACAGACTGTTTTACTATTCTTCCTCTTGCATGACACTTGAAGTTTTGTGACCTTTTGTTAGTTGAGAGAGAAATTTTCTTCTCGTTTTGATTTTTTTTTTTTTTTTATCTCTAACTGAGTTTGGCGTAGTTATATTTTATAAATTGTGTGGCAGCACTAATCATCTACCGTTAGGTACTTAGGTACTTTATGATATGCGGTGACACCATTTAATATCTTTTTGCAGAAGACAATAATCGATATTTTGCTTTAGATCAACCCCTTTCATTGGTTTACTTTCTAAGTGGAATATGTTGACTTTCAGGTTTGCATGGTGACGGACGATGACGTTTTGACTGCACAAGCAATAGCAATGGACTGTGGGATACTAGAGGTTACATTAGGGATTGATGATGTAAGGACAGGAGCTCAATTTCGGGAGCTTTCCGATGAAGAAAGAGATCAGATTGCCGAAAACATCTTAGTATGAATTCATTCTTTTACATTTAAGCTTTGACATATAAATCCATCTGTGCTTGTCATGATACATCGACGAGTGGTGTGGAGATAAGATAATTGGATGCAGTATCAGTTGTCACACTGTCACACCTTGCTAAATGAACTACTTGTTCACATTTATTTGATGGGAAACTAACTATGTTGGTTAGATTGCTAGGTTTTCTGTACACAATTTTTTTCACTGGTCTATTATTAGCCGTCTGGTTCAAGAACTGGATTGAGCCAAATATTAACACACTACTACTATATGTGAAGGTTCTTGCTCAAGCCACTCCCAGCGACAACCTTCTGCTTGTCAAAGCTCTGAAGAAAACAGGGCATGTAGTTGCAGCCACGGGGATGGGAATACATGATACAATGACACTACGTGAGGTCTGTCATAAACTCATCATACTTTCAAAGAGAATATGAATTATAAACACTAAAAGACATCACTAGAACCCACGATTATCGTTTCCCTTGCACAGGCGGATGTTGGCCTTGCAATGGGAATTGGAGGGACAGCAGCAGCAAAAGAGAGCTCCGATATCATTATATTGGATGACAGTTTTGTCACGATTCTCAAGGTTTGTTTATTATATATGCTTGGTTGAAATGACGAACTTGGGCAGGTGGCAATGAAATTTCTTAGAAACGTTTTGATTGTGCTCAGGATGATACTAGTGGATTGTTTTGACAATGCAGGTTATTCAATGGTGTCGATCTCTATACACCAATATCCAGAGATACGTCTTATTCCGGCTCACTGTCACTGTATCAACCGTGGCTATCTGTGTGGTTGAGGTTGTGGTTTATGATGCATTTCCACTTTTCGCCGTCCAGGTTAGAAAATGTTATCCTTTTGACCCTTTGTTACTTCTTTTTTCTTGTAATTGTTTTTACTAACCCAACCCTTCCTTTTTGCCTGATGCAGCTTCTGTTGCTAAATCTTATTGTCGACATCTTTGGAGCATTAGCGTTGGCATACAGACCAACACCTCAGCACCTAATGGGAAAGCCACCAGTTGGTATAAGGTACACAGAATCTTAAGGATACACGAATTGATTAATAAGTCAACTATAGATAGTTGTATCTTTGCCGAAATCCTGGAAGAAACAGTTGGTTTTGCTACTGATCGTATACTTTTTTTTTGTGTTCACTTTGTGTTTTCAGAGACGATCTTATAACCACGACGATGTGGTGCAAGTTGGTGATACAGGTATGTCGCCTATAATCTTTGATTTTTCATGTGTGAGCACTATTGAAAGTAGAGACCTCTAGAAATAATGCTTATGTGATGAAATACCTTCCTCCAGGTGATTTACCTAGTGCTGATTCTGGCGCTCATAAATTCTGACACGTTACTGAAGTTGAAGCATGGGAATACGGGTGATGCTGAAAAAGTGAAGAACACATTTATATTCAATTCCTTGGTCTTCTGCTTGGTAATGTTCGAATTTTTTTCACTCTTTTAATCAACGTTCATATGAAAATAATTAAGTTGATCATCTCTGTCTTCTAATCTTCTATTTTTGTAAAAAAAAAATTGCAGGTTTTTGGTGAGTTTGAGATCAGAAGTGGAGACCAAACCTTGAAAGAAATCCTTAGAGACAATATGTTTCTCATTACAATAGGCTCAACTATTTTATTTCAGGTAAGTCCTTTTGAACAAGCGAACAAAACATATATCTTCTTTTCTTCTCATTTACTTGTATATCACTAAAACATATATGCACTTTTTTTGTTCCTTCTGTTCAGATAATCGTAACACAGTTCCTGGGGATTTTCATATCTGGCGTTAGGCTTGACTTCAAAAATTGGGTCTTGGCAATTCTTGTGGGACTTGTCAGGTTCTCCTCATAAAGATCCTCTCAACTACTTTCTATAATTTTGACTCCGGTGTTTTCTTATGTTTATTTAAACTTTTTTCAGCCAAGCCGCCACTCACTTCCCTTTGCAAGCATTTCAGTATCTCCGTCGCTGAGTTTTGTCTTTACCGTAAGCACATTTCACTCCCTAATCTCCTAATTAATCACACATGAATAGTCTTATTTTTGTTTTGTCCACAAATAAGTAACTTCTCTGACCTTACAATCCTCATTTCAGGTCAGTGATTGGAGCATCCTGCTTGGATGCTTAGCGTTTGAATTTGCGCATGAGATTTTATATAAAGAATATACAGTATTGTGTGTGTGGGAATTAAGCTTCACTAGTTACATTCATTTATTTATTTATTTATCCATTTCATTTTTCGAGCTACATGTATACTATTCTCTCTCTCTCTCTCTCTCTTTTAAGATCAAAGCCTCTTTTATATGCAATCCAACATGGTATCAGATTGAATTTTTGCTCAATTTCTCTGTTTTCCACTTTGTTTTCTTCAATATCTTTAATCAGTTCCGTTTCATGAGCTTTTAGATTTAAAATCTTTTCATCTTTTGGATTCAGCTGATTCGTCGCGTGATTTGGCGCCTTGAAATTTGTTTTTTCCGACAAATCTATCTGAATTTGAAGTTATGAGTTATGACTAGAAAACGTCATTCTCGCATTGGCTTTGACCGTGCCTTTCTTCGGCTATATCTTGAGCCTCACGGGATCGTTGGTTAGTGTCACGATCGCTGTCATATTACCGTCTGCTTTCTACTTGAAGATTTGCTGGGACGGGATGTCGAAGTTCAAGAGAGTCGCGAATCTCGGGTGCGTTCTTGGAGTTTTGGGATCGTTTGATTCCTCCAAGTCGCTTGTCAAAGAGCTTGTTCGCGTTCATGGAGGTTGAGAGCGCGGGGTTTATTTTATAAAAAAGGATCGAGAAACATTGTTGTTAAAAACGATATGAGTAACCAATATATTTATATATAAAAAATCTGCATATACAATAACTTTCCGGTGAATTCAACATTTACTTCCGGTGAATTTGGTGTTTGTGAAAGAGAATTAATTTCGGATTTACCGCCAAGCACTTCCAATTTCCTGAATCTGACACCAACTATTCTTTTTCTGTGATCTAAAGCGACTTTAGATTTCATCTAACCACTTAACTCTAGGACTTGTCCTTATTTTCACCAACTTACAGTTTTGTACAGCCAACCCTCCACTAGGACCACCACCAGTGTCAGCCGGAGATCTGGAAACCCGACCCGAGGAAAACCGGGAAGGATCCGGTGATCTTGATATTCCTGTAGCCATGCATGTACGTAGATGGTGCTGAGGACGAATAAAGTAATGTTCCATTTTCAGGTTTCGATCATGAGTTCAAAAAAAAATTGCATAATTGATAAAATGTAAACTTTCATAAAAGAAAAAGGTTAGAAATTCTATTATAAAAATGTAAACTTTGGTAAAAGAAAAAGGTTAGAAATTTAAAAAAACAGAGAAAAAAGAAATCGATAATGACAATTAGTAAAATGTAAAGTATACCTAATGAATGACAGTTTTCCTATATACAGAAAAAAAAATTGTATACTTTGACAAAAATGTTTAAAATATTTGTAGTAAGATGACAAAAAAAAACTTCTGAAAAGGAAAAATACTAATAGAAAAAGGGAAATTTGATTTGATTGAAAGCTATATAAACATAAGGGAATGAACTTAATTTCTCAACCAAAATATTCTTAGTAGCTATCATCATCTTTCATAGTTTAAAAAAAATATTCATATTAGCTAGAATATGGCTCAAGAAGCGGATTTAGATTTGAGTTTATCTCAATATGATCCATGGGTTATAAAAAAGAAGTTAACCGCTTCTGATACTTCGATGAATGGTAAACTTCTCCTACCGCGAAAAGAATTATTAGATTCTATAATTCCGCTGATGAGACAGGCTATGGCCCAGCAGATAGGAACAGAAAACGGTGTTGAAGTGAAGGTCCATGTTATAGAGGAAGGTAATGAAGCTGATGACTACACATGGATCTTAGTTAAAGACATTGACAACACCTATTTTTTGAAGAGAGGATGGGGCCCTTTTGCTAGAGCCAACAACTACCAAGAAGGCGATGTAATTGGACTTATGTGGGATCAAAGCTATGAACGATTTTTGCTTCACAAGATAGTTCAATATTAGTCGTTTTCTGAGATATCAAAGAGTTTTTCTACTATTTACTTAAGTGGTTTTAGTTTATTATTGTTTTTTTTTTGGTTTTTTTTACTTAAATGTGGGTTTTATGAATAATATTTAATTTTTTTTTTAATTTCAAGTTTTGGTCTTTTATTCATCAGAAACTCTTATATCTCATGTAAGAGATAATAATGTTAATGCTAATTATGCCATTTATGTTTAATTCATGTCGGCAACTTTTCTTCTTCTGTGATCTAAAGCGACTTTAGATTTCATCTCATATACAACTTCTATAATATTACGTATACACTGTTATGATAATTTGTATATAAACAGAACACTATATACTATACAGGGTACAGAAGATGTACACAAAGGCTCTTACGCTTCCTACTTACAGACTGCGAATCCGAAGCTTTTACTTTCATCTCTCCTCGTTTAGCAAATCACAGAGAGCATGAGCACAAAAAGTTCTGTCTTATTGTTTTGACTTCTTTTCCTTAATTAGATTTCTGTATCTTGGTTTCTGGAGAAGGTCTTGGATAAAGAACGAGTGCTAGCGCAAAAGCGACCCCAAGACCGACCACTCCGCTAAAAGGCTGTAACGGACGTTTCCCTGCAGTCCAAACCGGTGAACTCGGGTTGTACGTGAGGAATCCACCAGTGTGTAGTACAAAGCTTGCTGCTATCATTCCTGTTCGCAACCCAATTGGCACTATCAGATTCCCTTGGCTTCTCTCACGAGCCCCTGCCAGCGCCAACGGACAGAAGCCATAACCCTGGAATTGATCTCAGGGATCTGCAAGAAAAGAAACACACACTTATTATGCTACTAATCTCAAATGAGATGAGAGCGACTTATATGTTACATGCTATTGTATAAATACCTCTGGAACAAGGCAAATACGAGCCCTGTAATGATAATGCTTTGATGGTATCCCATATCTATAGCAATCTCGTTAGGCATCCATGACCTGAAGAGCAACTCTTCCACAAACACAATAAATGTCGCAGTTGCAAATCCCCTACTCTCTTTCCCCACAGCATAACAAGAATGAAAACAGCAACATAGAGCCCAATGGCTCATCAATCTTCCAAGTTTTCTCAAGGGACTGAAGCAACTCCATTGTCCCTTTCCAGATAAGGGAGGCGAACAAATCCCGCATGATTATTTAAATTTTTCTGGGTAACAATTTGAATTTTTGCCAATGAGCCAATTTGGATCAAGAAACACATACACATTTGCCAAAAATAATTCCAAGTAAAAGAAGACAAAGCCCAAAACAAGGTCCATTTAGTGTGGGTGGTCCGGATGACTGTTGGTTTGGGTGGATAAGCTTGGTTGGATCTAGTAATAATCAAAAGCCATTGAGGACAAGAGTGTAAATAACCGACCACTTTTTCATTTAAATAAATAAAAACTATTTTTTTTTTTTTTAAAGAGAAAAAAAATTCGATGCTGAAGATCAATAATCCGATCTAATTTCACGACAGCTTCTCCTCTCTCTTCTAAACTTTCTCTCCCTCGAGTCTCGCTGCCGATTCTCTCTCTCCGGCGAACTACACAGGCGAGCTTTCTCTCTCCTCTCTCTCTTTTCTTCTTACATCGACCCTTTGTGTTTTTAATTTGTTCCAGATGGGTTTGTTTGAATTAATCTGGTTGGGTTTTTAATCTCTTAATGTTAGCACAAAAATTCCAATTTCTTTATTCAGTTTCCGTTTCATGAGCTTTTAGACAAAGCTATCCGAATTTGAAAAAAGTTTTTGGAGTGCTCATTGTTTATCAAAAGCCCAATAGAAAAACAGAAAAGCCCAATTTCTTCATCACGGACTCTTTCTTCTTCTCCACCGTCACGAGATGCGTCCTCGCCATTGAAGATCCGTTCGTCTTTGCCTCTCCAATTTCATCTCTGTTTTTCAAAATTGAAAGAGAGATTTTGTGTGATGGGTGGTCTGAATATGGAGGAAATGCCTTTGTCGGCGTTGTTCGAGCAAGCAAGGAAAATTCATCTCGCGGCTTCAGAGTCTCGTGCCGATCAGGTGGAAGCATCTAACTTTTTCTGTATACGAAATTCGATTAGGGTTTGAACTGATTAATTTTTTTTTTTTAGTTCTACTGAATTGGACATTTCTGACGAATGCTTTGTTCTCCTTTCTTGGTTTGTTAGGATGTAGTGAAGAAAGGATGCGGGATGTTACACAAGTGTGAAGACATGGTCGGGAAGCTGGGGCTTTTCTCGTCTAACGAGACCAAAGAAGATATTAGCACGAACAATCTCAAGTATCTTTTGGTAATTCTTCTCTGCAATCGATTTTCTGTTTGTTATGTTGCTGTTCTAGTTTCATTTTGTTAGGTTAGTGTTGAAAGAGCAACGTCGTGAGTCTAGAATCTGTGATTCAGTATGGTCTCAGAGCGAATTTTCGATTCAGCTGATTCGTCGCTTGGTTTGGTGCATCGCAATAGTTTTTCCGACAAATATATTCGAGTATTTGTTCCTTTTCTAATTTCAATTTCTCAGAGAATTTGAGAATCTTTCTAAGACTAATACAAGTGAAACAAATGGTTGAAAATCGGATATCTTGGGCTAGTTCTCATTTTCTTTTTTAGCTACTGAGATTCTATATGTGAAGTATTGTAATTTGATTGTGCCCCTCTTCCGTTGGGCTTAGCAGTTACATTGTGTGTGTTTGAGAGTCTTGACATTGTGATGATGATGATCAGGTGCCTTACTATCTTGCGGAGTTGACAGAGAAAGTCATACAGGAAGACCGGATTCCGATTGTCAAGGTCTCACATGCTAAGCTCAAGGTGAGTCAAAAGCAAAGTTGCTGCATCACTTTGATGCTATCTGCAAGCTTGAGTGAGCGTTGCGTTTTGATTGAGTAATTTGTGGTTGATGTTGTCTAGGAGTTCCTTTCCTTCTGTGAGGCAATGGAGCTTGTCCCTGATGAGGAATTGGAAGCTTCTTCACGACAAGGCTCTGCTCCACCTGCTGATCGAAGAGCTCTCAAGGTAGTTACAGATCAAGAACCAGCCCTGTTCTTTTTGTTTCTTTCCATTTGTGGATTCTGAAAATGAAACTTCATCTTTGTAGATAGCGAGGTTCAAACGTCAAAAGGCTGCAGAGTCGAAACTCCTTGAAATCAAAGAGAGGAAAGAGCGACGTGGACGATCAACCAAAGCAGCTGCCTTGTCGACTCCAGTTGAAGCTGGTGAAGAAGATATTCCAGATGATGACAGTGAAGAAGAGAGAGAGGTTGGTTCGTCCCCACTTTTGATGTTGTTGCACTCACTGCTTCTATTTCTAATTCTATTCTTCTGCTGAGTCTTCGTGTTATATGGGGCTCTTTCTTTGCAGGCGTGGCTCTCCACACTGAACTTGGCTGTTTGCAAGGTTCGTCTAAAAAAACATTCTAATGGCTTTTCACGAAGATTTTGCTTTTACCTGATGGTTGAAGCTTCGTTGCAGGCTATTGATCTGCTGGAAATGCTAAAGAGAGAAGAGGAAATGCTCTCTGCCATTAAGGAAAAACAGTTAAAGGTACGTTTTTGCTTTTCTTCACATTGTAATGACTATTTTGTTACTAAGCGTAAAACTAAGAAACTGTTTGTTATGAATCTGATGATTAGCAGAACGGAGAGGATGTGTTTTCTCGTGATGCTCTTGACGACCGCACAAAGAAAGCCGAAACGTGGCACAGAGATGCTGCTGCGAGAGTACAGTACTCTAGAGCGGCACAACCAATCACTTGTGCCACGTTTGCACAAGATGTGTTGGAAGGAAGAGCTTCAGTCTCACAGGGTCACGAACACAAGAACCAGCCTCTCATATTCGGTCCAGCGAGTATTATCAATGGAGCTCACTCTACTGAGAGAGAGAGGATGATAGCTCAGGTTTTCCAACCAAGTCACAGGTAGAAACACCAAAAACTCATACTCATGACAACAAATCTTGTAAACAAGAAAAGCCGATTAGTTAAACTCGGGGTTCTGTAGGATGCCGACGATGTGCATAGAGGATGCTGGATTAACGGAGATGAATATAATGAATGATTGGCAAGAGCAGACTAAAAAGGCCATTGAAGAGGCAAGCACCTCATGGCACAATGACAAACCTCCGTGGAAAAAGGATGAAAACGATGAAGATGATGATGAAGACGAGGAAGCTGTGATGAAAGCTAGAGCTTTCGATGACTGGAAGGATGATAATCCTCGTGGTGCTGGTAACAAGAAACTCACTCCTTGTGGCTGAGATTTGAGTACCTAAGTAATACACATAGTTAACACTTTCTCTCTCTTTTGCTTCTTATTTCCAAAACACTCTTCTTTCTCACTTGTGTCTGTTATGTAAAAACATCTTTCTAGTTTCTACTGTATGCCCCATAGACAGATGATTTACTAATGGAGTAACTTTTATTTTCGTGTTTTTCTTTGGAATATTATTTTTAAATTGAAACTGGAAAGTGGGAACCATGTTTCTTTGTCCTCCATTATTGTGTGGCCCACGTTCAAACACAGCAACGATTTATGGAATCAAACAGCAAAAGAAAAACGAGAAAGAGATATACAAAACAACACACATGTTGCTTGTGAATGATTAACTTCAAAAGTACCA
>CACVBM020001559.1:0-17493 GCA_902728155.2 Microthlaspi erraticum
TTATCCACCCGCAACCGCAAACGCTTGCGGAAAGGAGCTTTTGATTTTCAGCGATATTGAGCGGTACAGAGTGGTATAGAGCGATTCAAAGCGGTTGTCGTGATTGTTATAAACCGCCGAAAACCGCTACGAACCGCAAACGCTGCGTTTGCGGGTGGTAGCGGGAGAACCAATCAGGCTCTTAAGGTGCTGATTGGTTCACCCGCTGCTACCCGCAAACGCTGCGTTTGCGGGTAGTAGCGGTTATTGGCGTTTGACAACAATCACCACAAACGCTTTATACCGCTTTAAACCGCTCAAGATCCCTTCAACAACCCTCAAAATCAAAAGCTCCTTCCCAGCAGCGTTTGCGGTTGCGGGCGGTTGCGGGTGGATAATTAAAAAAAAAAAAAAAAACACAAACTTATATAAAATCCGAAAATAAATAATAATCTTTATTAAAAAATAAGATTGGATAATAAAATCACAATATAAAAAAAAATTAGTACTTTTAGTCAATATTCATTAAAATCATATCATACTTATATATTTATAAGTTCTACAAATCAAAATTCTCTTGATAAATATTCTTTTCATAGTAATACATATATATCTAATAAATAAAATTGTAATATAAATTTAATTTTCACATTAAATATATATTTTGAAAATAAAATCACATTTTTTATTTAAATTATAGAAATTAAAAAATAGACGTAAGTATTATACACATATTATTCTTTATAAAAAAATTATTTTTAATTATGTTGAACCATAAATTTAAAATTTTCATTATAATATAGTTTTGATATTTTTATAATTATATAATGTGTTTATATTATTAATTTATTGTTTAACCGCTATTGCATCCGCAAGTGAACCAGTCATAAGTATCCCGCAAACGCATCCATTTTCAATTGTTATGCCAGTCGTACAAACCGCTTAATAACGCTACTAATCACAACCGCCCGCTTCCGCAAACTCCCGCACCCGCAACCGCAACCGCAGCGGTTAAACCAGTCAGGCCCTAAATGGAAAACAAAATTATTGCCATGACGAGAGTTTTCTGGACAGTATACCTCCTACTTCAGCCTGGCACGGATGGAGAGGGATATGCATAGGCAAGGAGCTACTTAAACCAAACTTAGGAAGAGCAATAGGAGATGGAGCCACGACAAGCCTCTGGTCAGAACCTTGGCTCTCACTTGACCAACAAGACACACCAATGGGACACCCCCCCGGAGCAAACAAAGGATTTACTTGTGTCATGCCTCATCTCACCTGCAACGGGACAGTGGAACAAGGAGAAAATTAGAGACATCATGCCGTTCCATGAGGAACGAGTACTCGAACTAAGACCAAGCGCAAAGGGAGCAAGAGACAAGACCATCTGGTTACACACGGAGGATGGAATCTACATAGCTAAGTCGGGTTACTATAAAGGGCTTCAGGCAGACGAAGACATGGGACCAGCTCTAGGAGATATAGAAATGGAGGGGACTGAAGAACTACTACTCAGGGGATTCGATTGGAACAAACAAATATGGAGGCTCAACACAGGACAAAAAACCAAACTCTTCATGTGGAAAGCAATGAGAAACGGTTTACCGGTGGGAGAGAATCTCCGAGCCAGGAATGTGAACACAACGGTGCGATGCTCGCACTGTGGTGAAGCGGAAACAACACTCCACCTCCTCTTTAGCTGTGATTTCACGATCAAGGTTTGGAACTTGATCCCCTGCACACAAACAATTGACTCTTGTTTAGTGCAGAGTGTGAGGAGCGGAATTGAAGGTACAAAGGATGCGAATTGCTTACCTCCTACCGGAATTAGCTCAGGACCGATATCCCCGTGGGTAGTCTGGTCAATCTGGAAGAGCAGGAACCAGCGGATCTTCGAGTCTCGAAGGCTCACCCCAGAGGATACGACAACCCAAGCCCTAAGAAACGCAAGAGAGTGGCAAACAGCGCAAATCAAAACACCGGCACGGAAGATCCGATCTCAGACACGACCTCCGGCTCATCCCCTCACCGTAACATGCAACACCGATACAGCCTGGAACAGAGAGAGGAAAACAGCGGGATTTGGCTGGCTATTCAGCACGAGAGAAGGGGTCCGGATGACGCACGGATCCGCATCGGAGAACACAATCAGATCAGCGCTGCTGGCTGAAGCAATTTCAGTACACAGAGCGCTACAACACGCCAAACACCTCGGTCTCTCACACATCTCGGTCGCTTCAGATTCGCAACTGCTAATCAAAGCAATCAATAGAGGGATTCCGCACAAGGAACTCCACGGGATTCTTCACGACATCCTGGATCTAGCTTGTTTCTTCTCGAAAATCAGTTTTCGATATGTTCAAAGAGAATCAAATGTAATCGACGATAAGATCGCGAAAAACGCTCTGGTTACACTCGGTCTAGGACCGGTTTAATCTGAATGGAATTATTATTTTGCACAAAAAAAAAATGGAAAACAAATTATAAAAATGATGCAACGGATAGGAATTATATCTCACACAAAAGGGTCAAAATTTGAACAAAAGGAAAAACAAGGGGTCAATTTTATATGCTTTAACAAAAACTATCATTAAACATGAGCAAATTAAGAGAATCATTAATTACCCAATTAAGCATGAATTTTTTTTTCTTATAAAAATAGTGGGGGTCAAGTAACCACCCTCTTCATTTACTAGATCCGCTCCTGCCTTAGAGCATGATTAACGGCGTGTCTAAACATATGTTCTTAGCAATATGGGTTATTTAATTAAATCAAAAATAGGTACAGTATAATGTGAAACAACGTCGCTTAGTTAAGGACACATAAGAGCATGATTAATGGTAGAGACCCAAAATGTCTCTAATAAAATTAGTTTTAGAGACCTTGTTAAGAGATTTTTTTCTTTTGGCTGCTTCAATGGTAGAACCCCTTAGGGTTCTTAACCCATTTTTTCTTTTGGAATTTTCAAGAATGTTTAAATGCAAAAGAGAAAAAAAACGTAGGAAGTTTAAGCAAGACACAAATTCTGAAAATATTATCAAAATCACTAAGGAAACACAAAGATAAAAAACACAATAGGACGGACATAGCTAACAAGCACTTAAGTTTTCACACCAACATCCTCTGTTGTGTAATCTCCATGAAGCTAACAAAGAAACATATATAACAAATCAAACTCAGATTAGATCATCTCTCTGCTGTGTAAACTCAAATCAAATAGAACCTAACAAATGAAAATCAAAGACAGTCGAGAATCAAAATCCTATTTGTAAACACTAGACGAAGAAAAAGGTATTAGAAAGCATAAGATTTGAGATTGAAAGAGATAAATTTGAGGAAAACAAATCAGAACAAAGTTCATAAATATTCTGATGAAGATCAATCGGCAAAGTTCCAAGCTATAAACACAAATTTAATCTTTCAATCAGAAACAAGAATTAAATAGAGGATCAAAACAGAGAAGAAAAGTTTAATCTTTTGAATAGTCTACTGCTTACTATGCATGCATTCAACCAGACGAGAGCTAAAATCCAAGCAAGTTCCCTTCTAAACCAACTAACTTCTTGTAGATCGGAGTTCGTTCATCCTAAAAAAATTTGAAGAAAAAGACAGTTTATGAGAAAAATTCAAGATCAGAGCTTTACATCTGCAAACTTAAAAAAGAAAACATTTAAGATCAAAGTGCAAACTGCAAAAATTAATTCAAGATCAAAGCTTTACATCTGCAAAATTTATAAAACACAATTCAAGATTAAAGTGAAAACTGCAAAAACCAATTCAAGATAGAAACTTTTACGATTGCAAACTTCAAAAAGCAATTCAAGATCAAAGCTTTACGTCTGCAAACTTCAAAAAACAACTCAAGATCAAAGTTTTACATCTGAAAACTTCAGGAAACCAACTCAAGAACAGAGTTTTTTGTACTTACAAAGACAAGACGAGGCCTGTTGACCTGATGGACCACTTCGATTACACGATAAGCAGTTAGTTGAATTGGATGAACAGACTCGGATCTAATCTTAAAGAAATTCTTTTTCTTCAAAATTTCTTAGGATGAATGGACTCGGATCTACAAGAAGTTAGTTGGCTTTGAAGAGGCATTGCTTGAATTGAGCTCTCGTGTGATTGAATGCATGCAGTATTCCAGAGTAAGCAGTAGACTTTTTAAAAGATTAAACTTTTCTTCTCTGTTTTGATCCTCTGAATTAGAGAACTGTGGGTGGAGCTCCAAAACAAAAGGTTGGAGGATGAGATACCGACACGTGTAGAGCTGTCTCAGAGACGATTTTGCAAGCTGCTCCGGGAGAACTGATTCTGTCAATAAAGCTCGCCACCTCATTAATTTTTGTTTTTTTTCTTCATTTTTTGTGTAGAGCTCCACCAAAGTTCTCTAATGCACTTGCTTTAATGGGTTATACTATTAGAACAGCCAAAAGAAAAATCTCTTAACAAGGTCTCTAAAACTAGTTTTATTGATAAAATATTAGTAAAAAACATTTTGGGTCTCTACCAATAATTATGCTCTTAGGCAAGTGTTTAGATACTCCTCACTTGGCGTGGTGCATGCAGCTGTCCCTGACTTGTAACCGCTTTGGCAGCTTGTCCTAATGTTGGGCAAATGCAAATTGGCACTTCCTGATGAAGCTCGTAGCAGCTATGTTGGAGTAGCGGCGGTCTCTGCTGAGGTCCCTTTGAGTTCTCGATGTCGTCTTCCAAGTCAAACTCATCGCCTACCGTGTTGGCTGCGTCATCTTCATCTAACTCCATGATGGTGCGGTAGATGGAATCATGGAAGCGTTGGTGAGGAGGAAGAAGAGGGCGAGAGTTGTAGAGATAAGGAAGAGCTTGTTTAGTTGTTTGCCATTTTATTTTATTTTCACTTGTTTGTGATGATATGAGTTTGTTTTGGTTTGAGTTTAAGAGTGAAGTGAGGAGTTGATATGTTCGTGAGAAAGGAGATTTGCATGGCGATTACGTGTAAGAATGTATGCATGTGAGAGAAATTTTATTAGCTAGGTTGTTGTCGCGATTAGGTGTTGGAAGAGAGTGTCAAGTGATGAACAACCACAACATTTTTTTACATAAATTTTGAAGCCCGTGATTCCTATCTCAACATTTTAAAAAGTAAAAAGCCCAAAAATCAGCAAAGTAATTTTCGGAGACTATTTTTTAAAATTAAGAGTTTTCAGTAATTTAAAGAAGACATGAGACACTAAAAATAAAATATTATAAAAGAGAAAGAAAAATCTTGTTCATTAACAACCACAATGATAGAGAAAAAAACATAAATAAAAACGGATATAAAATTGATGTCTCACAAGACATTATATTGCTCACAAATATACTAAATACCACCAAGAGGTATCATATATTTTTGGATGACAAAACTTTTCAAAACGTTTACCTCCCTATTTAACAAACATTCCACTACTCCGATTGCCTTACTTATCGCATTAATGATTTTTTTTACGTTTTCATGAACGAAACATGTGTTTTCTTGGACCTGCTTGAAACCCTCAAGATTTATAAGTTCGAGAAACAATCTTTTTTATATATTAACTAGAGGACGTACCCACATAATAAGAAGTTAATGTCGAGTAAATTGGAATGGTTGAGGGTTCTTAGAGCATCTGCATTGGAGAGCTCTATATGGAACTCTTTAACAATTTTAAATAATAAAAATATTAGTATTTTAAATTTAGAGTTTTTCTATAGATTTCCAAAATTTTAGCTCCACATTGGAGAACTCATTGTGGGTTCTTTAAAAATGATAACTTTCTTGTATTTTCAAATCAAAATGAGTAAAGAAAACTGTGAAACAAAAATTGAGCAAGTGCAGTCACTAAAATGCCTTTCTTTTTACATGAAATCATCATCGTCCATCGCTCCATAAGGACCCGTAACAAGGTCATCATCAGGCTTATCCACATGCAGTTGTTTCTTCTTACCTAAAAACAAAAACACAGTTTAAACAAAGCAAATACCATCACGAATCTGATAATTTCAGCAACAGAGTCCTTCAGGAATCAACTAAATCCACAAGTCTATATAGAAGCAAAATCCAAGCAAAGAAACAAAAAGTAAAAGAGAGTGAAATGTGTGTACCTGTCTTCATTTGATATTGATGTAACAGACGAAGCAACATCTTTAACATCCGCTGCTTTCATGTTGGCCACATAAAGTCTCATCACTGCTTTGAGTAGCCCATTATAGTTACTATGTTCACAGACAAGAAGCACAAAAGACCAAACATATAATCAGAAGGGAAACAAGTAACTACCAAGAGCAGTGAAGATATGACATCCACTTCACGAGATACTGTTTCACACAAACTTGCTTTGGTGCCGCTTCTGAGGAATCTTCTTCACTAGGTATTGTAGGACGCATTTCACAGTCCAATATCTTATCTATCTCATTAAGAGGACTAACCTGCAAAATGTAAAACACAATTCTCAGTTAATGGAACCTAAGGCATCCTAAAACACAACTACACACTGAATATTTTGAAATCTTACGCATTCAGGAGAACAAATGTTACAAACCGCGTCGGTTCTGACAATAGCCTCGACTTGCTCAAGTGCCCGATCTTTTTTGGGAAGAAAGTCATCATCATCAGAAGTTATAAACTGGTTTCCTATCTGATCGTATTTGAAGCCTCTCCACTAAGCTACTCATTGTTTTCTGCACACAAAACATGTTTCTCATCAATAAGAGTACCTGAGTTCTGCTATCTTAACCATCACAGAGCAAAATTGATTCCCAAATCAAAAAATTTACAACTAAATCTCCAATAATCCAGCTAAGATAGAAGAGAAGCAACTAGATATACCAGTCTCTTGTACATAATTCCGATTTTGAAATCGACAGAAAACCCACAAGAGCAAGATCGAAGAAGCTTAAGAGAGAGAGAAACAACAAATAAGTACGAAAATCCAAAGAAAAACCCCTAATTTAAATTACCTAGAAAACAAAAAAGCTCAATTGAGTTATCAAAGAGCGAGAAAAATAAGTGAAGGAGAGTTTGATTGAATACCCAAATGGAATTGATGACCACATTAGAGCTTAGCCGTGGATCTTGTACCGTCGCCGACCACCAATTTGAGGCAAATCGAGCATGAGACTTCAACAAGAGACGACAAATCCTCGTTCTTTGATATAGGATAGTTTACATTAGAGAGAGCCACATAATTGGCTAATTTCCTTTTCGTTTTAGTCAGTTTTACTTAAGTCGGTTTTTGCTTTTCTTATATAAAGAAGTTGTAATCCATCTTCATAATAATATGCAGAACATTTCAGAAACCTTCTCTCCCTTTCTCTTCTTGTTACATTAGCTTATTATCAGCTAAGAATCTCTTCTTCTCTGAAAGATTCTTTGCAAGTGAGTTCGGAATAGGAATAGGTGTTTTAGGAACATCAATTCTATGTTACTATCGGTTATTTGGAACCTATAGTTTCCCTCTACCAAAGGTATCAGACGTCTCTCGATTCTCGGAACTCATGACGGAGTCAGCTCAAACACGTGTCCAAACCGCCATGAAGGAGGCCCTTCTTCACGACATCGAAGCAAGTGTCAGCGCACGATTTGATGACGTTCGCCAACATACTCAAGCGCAATTTGAGGAAATTTTCCAGCATAACCAAGATTTGGAAGCTCGGATGGACAAAAAACTCGACAAGTTGGAGACAGACCTCTTGGATATGTTTGCTGTTATTCGCAAAATCTCTAAAACTCGCGACTCATCTCCTAACCCACCATCCGTCACCAAAAACTCCACACCTTTACTCCCAACCCTGACCCCCACTCATGACTCTACTCGTGGCGGCAACTCGCACACGTACTTTGGCATGACTCAACTTGCTAAGTTGGATTTCCCTCAGTTTACCGGTGACAAACTTATAGAGTGGCTGTTCAAGGTCGAACAATTTTTCTCCATCGACAACACACCCGATGACTTACGAGTTGGTATCGCTTCTATCCACTTTGACGGTCTTGCATCGGCTTGGCATCAATCAATCATTCAATCTGACCTGGCACAATCCTCACTCTCTGATTGGTCCTCGTATAAGATTCTTTTGTATGAACGATTTGATGACCTCTTAGACGATCCTGTTGCGAGCTGAAGCACTTACAGGAAACTGACGGTATTATTGAATACCACGGAAGATTTGAACTTCTGCGTACATGAGTTAACTTCTCCGAAGACTATTTGGTTCGCCATTACTTGGCCGGACTCCGAACTGATACGCAGATGCATATTCGTATGTTCCAACCAAGCACTATTCGTCAGTGTTTACTTCTTGGACGTTTATACGAGAAAGCTCACCCTAAGAAACCATACACCTCCAATTGGTCACAAAACCGTACCACGTCTACTAACCGAGTTTATTCCACTTGGTGGCTGTGATATCGTCTTGGGTGTTCAATGGTTAGCCACGTTCGGACCTATAACTTGGGATTTCCAGAAGCTGGAGATGGGATTCAAGAATGGTCAAAAGTGAAGGTTTTACTTCATGGTATCAAGGAAGGCTCGATTCGTCAAATCAAAGCGACTAAACTTAATAAACTTCGTGAAGCAGATGTCCAGTTGGCCATGATCTACGTCCAAGATTATTGTCCTGAAGACGAGGTTTCATTGTATTCATTAGATGCAGCCTCAACTCCAGAGCCCCTCTGTTCCGACATTTAACATCTTCTGATGAATTCCATGATATTTTCTTGGAACCAACCACTTTACCTCCTTTTCGCCGAAACCATAACCACAAGATTCCCTTACTCGAAGGTTCCAACCCTGTAAACCAGAGACCTTACCGCTATGCTATTCATCAGAAGAATGAGATCGATAAAATAGTGCAGGAGATGTTAACGGCGGGTACAATTCAAGCCAGCTCTAGCTCTTACGCGTCACCGGTGGTTTTGGTCAAAGAGAAAGACGGTTCCTGGCGTCTTTGTGTGGACTATCGTGGTCTCAACAACATGACAGTAAATGATCGGTTTCCTATTCCGTTAATCGAAGACCTTATGGATGAATTGGGTGGTTCTGTCATTTGTTACAAAATCGATTTGCGAGCAGGCTATCAGCAAGTGCGAATGGATCCTTGTGATATTCATAAAACAGCTTTCAAACACATGGTGGACATTATGAATATCTCGTCATGCCTTTCGGGCTTACTAATGCCCCTGCTACATTTCAAGGTCTGATGAACTCTGTTTTTCAGAGTTTCTTATGCAAGTTTGTTCTCATCTTTTTTGACGATATTTTAGTCTATAGTTCGTCGCTGGAGTCTCACATACGTCATCTTCGCCGTGTGTTTGAATTGATGAGGACTAACAACTTATTTGCTAAGCAGAGAAAATGTATCTTTGCTACAGAATGGGTCGAGTACTTAGGTCACTACATTGAAGCTAAAGGTATCTCCACTGACCCTAGCAAGGTTAAGGCGGTTAATGAGTGGCCCGTCCCAAAGAATATCAAACAACTCCGCGGCTTCTTAGGGCTCGCTGGGTATTATCGTCGCTTTGTTCGAAGATTTGGAACCATAGCACGACCCTTAACAGCTTTGACGAAGAAAGACTCTTTCTCATGGTCTCCTGAAGGTCAAACTGCTTTTGATGGTTTGAAAGAAGCATTGTGCGTCACCCCTGTTTTGGCTTTACCACAGTGTGACAAACCTTTTGTTGTAGAAATTTATGCGACACTTGAAAGGGAAACAACTATTTCTCTCCATCTACGAAAAAGAGTTGTTGGCTGTTGTCTTTGCTGTTCAAAAGTGGCGTCATTACCTTCTTACAGGACACTTTGTGATTAAGACAGATCAGAGAAGCTTAAAATATCTTCTGGAACAGCGCTTGAATACCCCGATTCAACAACAATGGCTCCCTAAGCTACTGGAATTTGATTACGAAATTCAATACAAACAAGGGAAAGAAAATTTGGTAGCTGATGCATTGTCAAGGATGGAAGGAGCAGAAATTCTCAACATGGCTATGTCTGTTCTTGAGTGCGATTTTCTTCAACAGATTCAGGCCGGTTACGATTCAGATTTGGAGCTCAAGGAGTTGATTGATGAACTGAAGGTCAAACCGCAGGCTCGAAAACACTACTCTTGGACCCAAAATATCTTAAGGCGCAAGAGCAAGATCGTTGTTCCTCATACTCCTCTTCTACGAGGTAAAATTTTGGATTGGTTACATAGTTCTGGGAGTGGTGGACATTCTGGACGAGTGATGATAGGATTTGTGTGTGGTGTGAAAGATATGAAATGAGATGTGGTGGAATGCAACAGTGGTATATGATGAGGTGGTAAGATGCAAACACAAACACAGTCAACAATTCCCTTTAACCATCATAGTCATTGTAGTAAAGGTTATCAATCCAAAATGGGAAACTTGTCACTCTATGAGAATATGAAACAAGGAAGTCAAGCAAGCAGTAATAAATATGGGGTAAAAGTAAAAAAGCAGTAGAAGCAACAGCTCGACCAAGGACTCGAGTCGAGTGGAACAGAGTACCAGCTCGATCGAGTTTAGGGTCGAGTTGAGAAAAAGCAATAAAGGCAGCGACTTTAACAAGCTAATGCGAGAATTAGGGTTCAAGACAGGGTTTTGCAATCAGAGGAAGCTACACTTAATCAATCTGCTCTTAAAACTCCTTGTATCAAGGCTTCTCTTGATATTGGGCTTCTCAATGCCTAGCAACCCTTTCCCAAGGTGAAAGGCTATCAACCAAGGAATGATCTCAGAAACAGGGGGTTAGCCAGTGAGAATCAAACCTTGGAGGCCATAGGATCATTGCCCAAACTAATCCATCCAACCCCTTAGACCTCATTTCTAGAGCAAGAGATATTGGAGCTCTTAGTGGATCTTTTCCAGCGATTTCCATCACTTCCATGTGGAGAATCGCCTAAGGACATACAAGCCAGGGGTAGTGGTCATGTAGCCTTAAGATCTATCCAAAAGAGAGAGAATCTAGATTAAGACCATAAGCTAGAAGGATTAAGCATATGAAACCTCTAATCTATCCCATCTCAAACCCTAATGGGTAACTACTCACTACACATGAATGTAAACACAAGCAAATGCAATAAAAGAGACATCATAAGAAAGAGGAGATGAAATAAACAACTTTTATTGAAATAAGCAAGTGCAAATACAAAGAGATTATCCAGGATCTAGGATTCAAGAAGCAAGAGCTTCAAGAACACAAAGATGGGATTAGAGCTCTAAAAAGTAAAAGACAATAAATTAAAAGAAACTAAAACAATAAAGCTTGGTGGTTTTTTCGTGGCTTTTAGCCTTTAAATACAAGAGGATTAGGTTTAGGGTCAAAGGAAAGTCAAGGGGGAAGCAACATTTTTCGGGTTTGACTGTTGACTTCTCAGCTCGATCGAGTTGAAGCTTGGCCGGTCGAGTTGAGGAACTCGACCGGTTGGTCGAGTAGATGGTCGAGCTGGTCTTCAAGATGGCTTCTCCTTCTTCCTTTGCGTATCCAGTTGAGCTGCGTCCATGCCAAGTCCCTCCATGCTCCTCACGTCCCATATGCTCCAGAATGCTCCAAAAGACCTATTTCAAAGGACCAAACATGCATATGTATGCAAATGCAACCTAAAACTACATGAATGCATAAGAAGAGAAAAGGAACAAGATATGATGCTAATGGATGCTAAAACTATGCAAAAGATGCATAAAAGATGTACTAAAACTATGTAAAATGCAAGTACATCAACACCCCCAAACTTGAACTTTGCTTGCCCTCAAGCAAACAAATAGAACAAGAAAGAGATGAGGTTTGAAAACAAGCTGATTCAACACTTAAAAACATGTCCTCAAAAGCGATTTGCTAAATGTCCAACTTAGAGATTCTAGAATGCAACAAGGTGAGAGATATTCATTAAGATTTAACCATGCTTATCAACATCAATCCCACTTCACAGTCACTCAAACAATGCATTCAAATCAGCAAATCCCTTTAACATTCATTAAGCAAAAACAGTGAACCAAAAACATGCAAGATCAATCAACTCATTTGGTTTCAAGGGTTTATGGGTTAAGAGACAAAGAGGGTCTCTTTTGTATGGTGGTTTAGTAACAGGGATCTCTCAAGAAAGTGGCTTTGCTTTGGCAGAAGGCTAAGTGTTAGAACCAAAGATGATGCAAGAACAGCAGCTCGAGCCGCCTAATCCTAACTCGATCGAGTTCAACACTTAGAGCTTTTTAGAACAAAATCCTAACTACCCTTTTTGGCATTTCGCCTTTGAAACTGAGGAGCTTTGCTCACTTTTCTTTTAAGAACTTCCTAGGGAGAGGCTTCTTGAGGTAACATCTAGCGGTTTGGGATTTTCTAAACACTTAGGGAACTTTTCTTTCCTTTTTGACACTTGAGGCTTTGCCTTCTTTTCATTCTACTTAGAACCCTTTTTACTTTCCTTTTTTAACTTCCCAAACCTTTACTAGACCCTTTTTAAACACTGCCAACTCCCTGGACTTAACTAAACTCTTTTTCCTTTGGGTTTTTCCCAACTTTTACCACTTTTCTGGTTTTTACACCCAACTCGATCGAGCTCGAGTTGGCACCCCCAAACTTAGCCTGAAAACAATCCCAAGAGAACTAGACAACTAGAACTACTGCCCCTGCCGGTTTAAACACAACACCTTATGCTAAGCAAAGCCAAGAAAGGTTCTCACATTCGCACAAGAGATAATATGGGGTTTGAAATGAAAAGGCTTAGGTTTAAGGTGTGGTAACTGTCTCAAAGATAGAGATCAGCTATCTGGACAAGCAAAGGGATATGAAAATGGTAAAGAATGTCCAGATATGTATGTGGTAGCCATGAGTTGAAATCAAATGCAAGCATTGGTAATTAAAGATCAAGTTATGGTTCAAATAGATAGGGAAATGCATCAAATCACAGCAATGGTTGAATGAGATGTGCATGCAGTGATATGATCAAGATAAACATGGTTCTTGCTGCTCAATCAATCTCACCCTAATGCACAAAAGAATCTAAAAACAGGGCACTCAAGAAATCGCAAAAGATGAACAAGTTTTCAAAGTCAAATCAACAATGCAAGTGAAAAATGCAATCCTAAACAAGTCTAACAAATATGAATGCAAAAAGATGAAAATATTTTTGGATTTTTTGAAAATTTTATGATTTTTTTGGTTTTTCTATGCAAAAGAATGAAAAACTAAGAACAAAGAAAACAAGGTTAAATCATCTCTTGAACCCTCCCCCAAACTTAAATCACACAGTCCCTTGTGTGAGAAAAATTTAGTGAAAGATTCAAGAGGGCAAAACCAAGAAAAAAAAACAAATGCAAGAAAATATGAAATGGTATATACAAGGGTTGGTGTTTGGATACCTCAGTGCCCCCCAAAGAACTGGGAGGCAAGGTCGTGGTCTGGAGAGGGCAGACGGCCATCAGGAGCTCCACTGGGTCTGTCACTCGATCGAGCTTGCTCTTGGCTCGATCGAGTTGTGCCTCGAGTTAGCTTCCTTCCTAAAACCTGTTCCTGCAAGACTTAGCCAAGAAAATCACAGAGATAAAAGGATAAAGAAATATGTACAAGATAGACATGGGAATTCCTCCCAAGTGAGCTTGTTTTAGGTCTCATAGCTTGACCTTACCCCTTTTAGGCCGGGGTTGGATCTTGAAGAGGAGTGATGATCTCCTCTGTGGGGGTCATTCCTAGATATGGCTTGCATCTATGTCCATTCACTGTGAATTCCTTCCCCTCTTGATTGAGCAAGTGAGGGACCCATAGGGTAGAACTTCGTGAATCTTGAATGGTCCCGCCCACTTTGACCTCAGCTTCCCGGGAAACAACCTTAGCTTGGAGTTATACAAGAGCACACTGTCCCCAACCTTGAAGTCCTTAAGGCGAATCAGTTTGTCGTGGGCTGCCTTGGTTCTCATCTTGTAAATCTGGAGTTCTCATAGGCATTCATTCTGATTTCCTCCAACTCAAACAAGTTCATTACCCTCCTTTCTTGTGCTGCCTTTATATCAAAGTTCAGCATCTTTACTGCCCATAAAGCCTTGTATTCGACCTCCACAGGTAAGTGGCAATCCTTCCCATACAGCAAATTGAAAGGAGACCTTCCAATGGGGGTTTTGTAAGCTGTTCTATAAGCCCAAAGTGCTTCATCAAGCCTTGCTGACCAATCCTTTCCTAGTGAAGCTCACAGTCTTCTCAATATGGCCTTTATCTGTCTGTTGGAGACTTCAACTTGCCCACTGGTTTGAGGGTGATAGGGCGTGGCGACCTTGTGCTTGACTCCATAACTCTTCATCAACTTCTCAAACACCTTGTTGATGAAATGGGAACCTCCATCCGAAATAACAACCCTTGGGATGCCATATCTTGGAAAGATGATGGTTCTGAAAGTTTGATAACAACCTTGGCATCACAGGCTGGGCAGGGATGGCTTCAATCCATTTGGACACATAGTCACAGCAACCAAAATGTAGTTGTGCCCGTTTGAGAAGGTTTGAAAGGTCCCATGAAGTCTATTCCCCATACATCAAAGATCTCAACTTCTAGAATTGGGTTTAGTGGCATTCATCCCTCTTGGTGATCCCTCCTTTCCTTTGGCATGGATCACACTTGGCAATGTAACTTGCTGCATCCTTGAACAAAGTAGGCCACCATAAACCAGATTGCAAAACCTTAGTTGCGTTTTGAATGTGCAAAGTGACCTCCATAAGCTGACCCATGGCAATGCTCTAGAACTCCTTGTACATCTTCTTCAGCTATGCATCTCCTGTAAATGCTGTCTGGTCCTCTCTTGTACAAGTAAGGCTCATCCCAATAGTAATGCCTAGCATCCTTGAAGAATTTCTTCCTCTTGTAAGCATCAAACTACTAGGGACTTCTCCGGACACCATGAAGTTCACTATATCAGCATACCATGGCAAATTCTCATCACGCAGAGCCTTAACTTCTTCCAGCCTGACTTTCTCATCAAAACTCTCCTTTCAAGATCATGATTGCCATAAGCTGTTCTTCAGGCATAGAATCATTGATGGGGATCATGTCTTCAACTCGCATCCTAGAGAGATGATCAGCAACTCCATTTTCTACTCCCTTTTTGTCCACAACTTCTATGTCAAACTCTTGAAGCAAAAGGATCCATCTGAGAAGTCTTGGCTTTGTATCTTTCTTAGCAAAGATGTGCCTAAGGGCAGCATGGTCAGTGTGCACAATCACCTTGGATCCCAACTATATAGCTTCGAAACTTTCTCAAAGGCAAAGACTATGGCAAGGAGCTCCTTCTCTGTGGTTGCATACTTGCATTGAGCATCATCCATAGTCTTGCTTGCATAGTAGATGACATTGAGTTTCTTGTCTATCTTTTGGCCAAGCACTGCTCCCACTGCATAGTCAGATGCATCACACATAATCTCAAATGGGTGATCCCAGTTTGGAGCTTGAACTATTGGCGCAGACACCAGAGCATCCTTCAGCAAGGTCCAAGACTTGTGGCATTCTTCATCAAACTCAAAATCTGTCTCCTTGCATAGAAGCCTTGTCAAGGGTCTTGCTATCTTTGAGAAATCCTTGATGAATCTTCTGTAGAACCCTGCATGACCCAGAAAACTCCTTATGTCCTTCACAGTCTTGGGAACAGGGAGCTGCAACATGACATCCACCTTAGCTCGATCGAGCTCGATCCCTTTCTCGGAAATCTTGTGTCCAAGCACAATCCCTTCTCGAACCATGAAGTGGCACTTCTCCCAGTTGAGTACTAGATTGTCTCCTCACACCTCTGCAACACCCTGCACAAGTTAGACAAACATGAGGAGAAGGATGCTCCATAGACTGAGAAATCGTCCATGAAGACTTCTACCATCTCCTCTATCAGATCTGAAAAAATGGAGGTCATGCATCTCTGGAAAGTAGCTGGGGCATTGCACAGCCCAAATGGCATCCTTCGATAAGCAAAGGTGCCATAAGGGCATGTGAAAGTGGTCTTCTCCTGATCATTAGGGTGGATCGGGATTTGGAAAGTTCTTCCAGCCTGACTTTCTCATCAAAACTCTCTTTCAAGATCATGATTGCCATAAGCTGTTCTTCAGGCATAGAATCATTGATGGGGACTATGTCTTCAACTCGCATCTTAGAGAGATGATCAGCAACTCCATTCTCTACTCCCTTTTTGTCCACAACTTCTATGTCAAACTCTTGAAGCAAAAGGATCCATCTGAGAAGTCTTGGCTTTGTATCTTTCTTAGCAAAGATGTGCCTAAGGGCAGCATGGTCAGTGTGCACAATCACCTTGCACCCAACTATATAGCTTCGAAATTTCTCAAAGGCAAAGACGATGGCAAGGAGCTCCTTCTCTGTGGTTGCATACTTGCATTGAGCATCATCCATAGTCTTGCTTGCATAGTAGATGACATTGAGTTTCTTGTCTATCTTTTGGCCAAGCACTGCTCCTACTGCATAGTCAGATGCATCACACATAATCTCAAATGGGTAATCCCAGTTTGGAGCTTGAACTATTGGGGCAGATACCAGAGCATCCTTCAGCAAGGTCCAAGACTTGTGGCATTCTTCATCAAACTCAAAATCTGTCTCTTTGCACAGAAGCCTTGTCAAGGGTCTTGCTATCTTTGAGAAATCCTTGATGAATCTCCTGTAGAACCCTGCATGACCCAGAAAACTCCTGATATCCTTCACAGTCTTGGGAACAGGGAGCTGCAACATGACATCCACCTTAGCTCGATCGAGCTCGATCCCTTTCTCGGAAATCTTGTGTCCAAGCACAATCCCTTCTCGAACCATGAAGTGGCACTTCTCCCAGTTGAGTACTAGATTTGTCTCCTCACACCTCTGCAACACCCTGCACAAGTTAGACAAACATGAGGAGAAGGATGCTCCATAGACTGAGAAATCGTCCATGAAGACTTCTACCATCTCCTCTATCAGATCTGAAAAAATGGAGGTCATGCATCTCTGGAAAGTAGCTGGGGCATTGCACAGCCCAAATGGCATCCTTCGATAAGCAAAGGTACCATAAGGGCATGTGAAAGTGGTTTTCTCCTGATCATTAGGGTGGATCGGGATTTGGAAGAAACCACTGTAACCATCAAGAAAACAATAAAAAGATGGTTTGCTAATCTTTCTAACATCTGATCAATGAAAGGGAGAGGGAAATGATCCTTTCTAGATGCTGAATTTAGCTTCCTATAGTCAATACACATGCGATGCCCCACTATTGTTCTAGTGGGAATCAGCTCCTCTTTGTCATTTTTTATGACAGTGATCCCCCCTTTCTTTGGGACGCAATGAACTGGAGATATCCAAGTGCTATCACTGATGGGATAGATTATCCCAGCATCAAGCAACTTGAGTATCTCTTTCTTCACTACTTCCTTTAGATTGGGGTTCAATCTCCTTTGAGGTTCAATGCTAGACTTACTTTCATCCTCTAGATGAATCCTATGGATGCATAGGTCAGGGGAGATTCCCTTGATATCATCTAGAGTGTAACCTATTGCTTTTCTT
>CACVBM020001559.1:17509-32029 GCA_902728155.2 Microthlaspi erraticum
AAGGCAAAGCACTCAACTGTTCAGGTTCCAAATCAGAGTTCACAATGACAGGGTAGGTTGAGTTTTCACCCAGAAATGCATACCTGAGGCCCTCAGGCAAAGGTTTGAGGTCGACTTTAGGCGCCTTGAGCTCAGACCAATCTCCTTGAGCTTGCTCTTTGCATTCAGTCCCCAGCTCGATCGAGTTCGTTTGTTCGAGGCCCGACTCGATCGAGCTCACTGCCATGACTTCGCAAACTGGCCTGTCCAACCCCTGAATGCTCAGAATGCTTGGAACTGGTCTGAAGGTGTCAAGGAGCTTCTTGTATTCCTCGGTTTCTGAGCTCACATATCCTTCTGAAGAATCCTTGGTCAAAGCAACTTGTAGGGATCCTCCAATGATAGCTCTTCTAAAAGCTCATCTGCCAACTGATCCATCTCCTCAACATAAAAGAGCTGACCTTCTATTGTTGGCTTCCTCATTGTATCCTTGATGTCAAACTTCATCTTAGGTCCTTTCCCAAGTTTAGCTCAATTGTGCCTTCACAGACATCTATCATTGCTCTTGCTGTAGCTAGGAATGGCCTTCCTAGTATCAATGGATCTGTTGGTTCCTCATCCATCTCCAGCACAATGAAGTCGGTGGGGATTTCTACATTCCCTATTCTCAAAGGCAGGTCTTCAAGCATTCCAGTTGGTAACCTTATCGATCTATCTGCCAAGACTAGTGAGATTCCGCAGGCTTGATACTTGTGATATCCCAGTCTCTTTGCTACAGACAAAGGCATGAGGCTGACAGATGATCCTAGATCGCAGAGGCTGTTTTTGAAAGATAGGGGTCCCAACATGCAGGGCAAAGTGAAACTCCCGGATCTTCCTTTTTGTCGGAGATGACCTTCCGCTGAATGATTGCACTGCACTCACGAGTCAACACTACCATCCCTTGTGCTTCCCTGGTTCTTTGCTGAACAGCATCCTTCAGGAATTTCTGATAAGGTGGAATGAGCATCAAGGCGTCGATGAAAGGCAACTTCAGCTCAAGTTGTCTCATTAGTTCATCAAACTTGGCCTTGTGTGCTTCCAACAGTTGTTTCTTGAACCTTCCTGGAAAGGGTAGAGGGGTTTGTATGGTGGTGGTCCTGATGGAGTGTCTTTCTTCCTTGCAACAGGTTTAGTTGGTTGGCTGGAGCTTGCTTTGTCTGTTCTCTTCTCGGCTCGATCGAGCTCTGGTTTGTCTTTCTGAGTCTCGGTTTCTTCAGCTCGATCGAGCTCTGGTTCAGGGTTTTGTTCCAGCTCGATCGAGTTCGGTGCCGGAATATCAGCATACTCGACCAAATCCTCCCCTTCCTCGTCATCGATGTCCACAGCGATTTGGGGTGGGCTACTCCTGCTTGGAAATTGCCGCCCACTTCTCAGTGTAACTGCTTGAGCATACTCATGTGGTGAAGAGGATGATGCACTAGAAGACTCAATGATTTGCACTCTTGAAGTCAATGACTCAAGTTTGGAGTTTATTTCTACCAACTTGTGGTTCATTTCCAGTGAACCTTTGGCTTGCCCTTGTAGGAGTTGTTTGAGCATATCCTTCATATCCCAATCTTGGCTTGGTTGAGTTGTTTCTTTTGTATGGTGGTTTAGTAACAGGGATCTCTCAAGAAAGTGGCTTTGCTTTGGCAGAAGGCTAAGTGTTAGAACCAAAGATGATGCAAGAACAGCAGCTCGAGCCGCCTAATCCTAACTCGATCGAGTTCAACACTTAGAGCTTTTTAGAACAAAATCCTAACTACCCTTTTTGGCATTTCGCCTTTGAAACTGAGGAGCTTTGCTCACTTTTCTTTTAAGAACACCTAGGGAGAGGCTTCTTGAGGTAACATCTAGCGGTTTGGGATTTTCTAAACACTTAGGGAACTTTTCTTTTCTTTTTGACACTTGAGGCTTTGCCTTCTTTTCATTCTACTTAGAACCCTTTTTACTTCCTTTTTTAACTTCCCAAACCTTTACTAGACCCTTTTTAAACACTGCCAACTCCCTGGACTTAACTAAACTCTTTTTCCTTTGGATTTTTCCCAACTTTTACCACTTTTCTGGTTTTTACACCCAACTCGATCGAGCTCGAGTTGGCACCCCCAAACTTAGCCTGAAAACAATCCCAAGAGAACTAGACAACTAGAACTACTGCCCCTGCCGGTTTAAACACAACACCTTATGCTAAGCAAAGCCAAGAAAGGTTCTCACATTCGCACAAGAGATAATATGGGGTTTGAAATGAAAAGGCTTAGGTTTAAGGTGTGGTAACTGTCTCAAAGATAGAGATCAGCTATCTGGACAAGCAAAAGGGATATGAAAATGGTAAAGAATGTCCAGATATGTATGTGGTAGCCATGAGTTGAAATCAAATGCAAGCATTGGTAATTAAAGATCAAGTTATGGTTCAAATAGATAGGGAAATGCATCAAATCACAGCAATGGTTGAATGAGATGTGCATGCAGCGATATGATCAAGATAAACATGGTTCTTGCTGCTCAATCAATCTCACCCTAATGCACAAGAGAATCTAAAAACAGGGCACTCAAGAAATCGCAAATGATGGACAAGTTTTCAAAGTCAAATCAACAATGCAAGTGAAAATGCAATCCTAAACAAGTCTAACAAATATGAATGCAAAAAGATGAAAATATTTTTGGATTTTTTGAAAATTTTATGATTTTTTTGGTTTTTCTATGCAAAAGATAATGAAAAACTAAGAACAAAGAAAACAAGGTTAAATCATCTCTTGAACCCTCCCCCAAACTTAAATCACACAGTCCCTTGTGTGAGAAAAATTTAGTGAAAGATTCAAGAGGGCAAAACCAAGAAAAACAAGAACAAAGCAAGAAAATATGAAATGGTATATACAAGGGTTGGTGTTTGGATACCTCAGTGCCCCCAAAGAACTGGGAGGCTAGGTCGTGGTCTGGAGATGGGAGACGGCCATCAGGAGCACTCCATCAACTGGGTTCGGCTCACTCGATCGAGCTTGTGGCTCCTCTTCTCCTCTTCTTCATCGAAAGTGTGTGTGGCTCCCTTGGCCTTGGTGGAGCTGCGCTTGCTCGAAGCGGTTGTAGGGAGTCCAGAGAGTCTGAGAGAAGTCCTGGTAGGGCGTTGGATCGTACTCGAATCCGGGTTCTCAAAGGGGCTCCTCCAGGTCAACTCGACCCTCAGCTCGATCGAGTTGAGTTTCCTCTGTTTGGACTCGATCGAGTCCGGTGGTCGAGCTGGAGCGTCTGGCCTTGGAACTCTTCCTCCTTCTCTGCGTGTTGTCTTCCCTTCCCTTGGCTCGAAAGAAGAGGCTCTGTGAGGCTCTTGGGCAGGGAGCCTCCTTGGGTGGTGAGGAGTGATCTACTCCTAGGGAAAGTGGGGCTTGGACTGCCTTCTTCTTCTTGCTTGAAGAACCAGAAACCTTCTTCTCCAAACTCTTGATCTTGCTCACCATCTTGTCCATGGACTTTTGCATCTTCTCAATGGCTTTCCCTTGCCATTTGTTGAACTTTTGGAGAAGTCCAATCCTCTTGTGGGCAGCCACAACAGAGGGGTTCATCCTTGGAGCCTCATACTCCTCAAAGTAATAGCACTCAGGCTCACCCAAATCCGCACTTCCTGGACTTGATCCTCAGCTCGATCCTCAGCTCGATCCTCAGCTCGATCGAGCTCAGGCTCCTCTTCTCGCAAATCATCCTCATGCCCAACTAATGTGTACACAGGGGGTCTGAAATCAATGTTCTCACCCCTTACTACTGTGGTGAGCTCTGGGTTGGGCAGGAGAAGCTTGGAAGGGCCAGCCAATGGATGTGTGAACTTGAATTGGAACCTCCCATCCAACTCCTTGTGCTCAATGAGGAGGTTGGTCTTGCAAAACTTGATGTCCATCCAACCTGGTTCAGTGGCTCTCCTATCAGTTGGGTTTACTCCAGCAGCACACAAGATAGGAGTGATGAGCCCTCCAATACTTAGGCGCCTCCCTCGTTGATGTCTAGTGTTGTAGGCTGTGATCTTGTAGGTGAGGAGATGGTCAAGGAAAGGCATCAAGTTGTCAGATGAGATCTATCCTCTTGCCATCGCTTGTGCGTGAGAGAAGGGGCTTGATTCCCATGTCAAGAAACTTGAGTTCCCCCTCCGTTGATTTCCCTGTGAGACTAATAGACTATGGTATCAGGTTCCCTGTGTTGGATCTATCTCCCCTGATCCTCTCGCCATCGCTTGTTCGTGAGAGAAAGGGCTTGATCCCCATGTCAAGAAACTTGAGTTCCCCCTCGTTGATGGTCTCGGTTGCCTTCCTAGCAAAGAAGGTGTTGGCTAGTGCCTTGTTGATGCGGCATCTATGGGATGAGTACAAGTAATAATTCCCTAAGACAACTAGTGTTGCAAGTGCACAACATATAATTGTAGTATTTAGGGGTCGAACCACAAGGGATTGGATTTCACACATTACATAATCATAGAGTTTAAATGACTAAGCTAAATCAAAATATGCAAGGGTTGTGTTTGTTGAGAACACGCAAAAGAAAATAACAATGCAATTCTATACAAGCAACATTATTGAACTATTGAAAACTCTTTTGAAAACATGAGCCAAGTCGATTGAAAAGTTTGTTAAAATCCGATTCTTTTGAACTCAAAACACTAAGGAAGGATTATTCCACTTTCGTGGTTCCAATCCCCTATGTCTCTTAAACCAATGGGCTCAGCTTTCGTTGGTCATTGTAGAGTGAGACATGCATTACATCCAAGTAATGATTGTTCACAAAACTCTTTAGGTCTACTTTCGTAGCCTAAAACGATTTGCCCATCAAATACTATATCCGGAGATATAACAAGCTTTTGGAGAGTATATCAACCTAAAATCAAGTCACTAGTTAGCTACTCTAGCAACAGGCATTAAGCATAAATAAAGATGGAGAACCATAGGGTTTCCCCTTTTAACAATCGATTTTCGATGGCCATTATATCACGTCCTCATTGGAAGGATCCATAATTCAACAATGAGTCTTAGATAGTAGATGAAGTCTCATGAATCCTTAGAGAGAGAGGCGGCGGAATATGGACTAAACCACGCCTCACCCTTAGGGAGAAATCTCTACTTCTAGACTATATAATTGAAACATGCAAGCTATATACAAATGCAAAAGAAGAAAAGAAAGAAGAAGGAGACCACCTAAGTGGCTCCGAACTTTATTGAATAAGTGTTTCTTGTTATGCGGCTGGTGATTCTTATTACAAGAGGCTAAAAGCAAGTATATATAGGTAGAGAGCGGGTCTAGGTCGGCAAAGTTGAGCGCGCGCAGAAGAGGAAAGTTTCCATTTCTCTTTAGCCGCTTGAGCTTGCTCTCCAAGTTCTTGAATGGGCCGTTCAGGCCAATGGAAGCTTCTGGATTGAGTTATGCTAGTGTCAAGATGAGCCAAGGCCTTGGGCGCGGTATCCGGGCCTCTTGATCCATCAAAGTCTCCATGGGCTCTACTTAGGCGCTCGTCGGACATGTCTTGGTAGAAAATAAGTTCCGGTCCAACGAGTGATCCAAATGACCTCTTTCCACTTCGCCGCGGGTCACGACTCAAATATCTATCTTTCCATATAAGAATCATGACTTTTGGACGTCGGGAAGGCATGAACATGCGGTCGTACTTCGGATGCTCCGGTTTGGTCTTTAGCGAGAAATGTATTTTGGTGCTCTAGACTTGGGAACTTGGTGATTTGACTCTTTTGCTCCATTTTGGACTCTTCTTTGCTATTTTGACCTGAATGATGCTCAAAACCAGAATATACAAGAAAACTACCTCTTGGGCTTAAAAACCACATTATTTGTATTGAAAACATAGTGAAAACCTTGATAAAAACATGAAAGATATGGGTATATCAACTCCCCCAGACTTAGCCTTTTGCTTGTCCCCAAGCAAACTAAGAGAGGAAGAGAGGTTTGAAAACGCAAGAACTCTCAAATCATTAGGAAATCCGGGTTGGCTTGAATTAAGAACAAGAGTACATACCATGAGTTTTGCGATTTTTCCAAGGCGGCCCACCTCTCTTTGGACAATCCAATTCACCCTCCTTGACTCCTTTCATTTCTAAAGGTGTGGTCTCAACTAGGGAGTATCGATCAGCCGGCTTTAGACTCTTACTCATCCCCTTGTTTTGGCACTTGTCTTTTTACTCCATGTTTCTCCTCTCTCTCTTCTCACTTCTTTGAGTTGATTCATCCCTTTTTTAGGGTAGCGAAGTATTTTTTTATTCAACTCCTTCTCTTCATTATAGAGGTTTTGCTTGGACTTCCACAGACGCGAGTATTGATGGTGTTTGCCACCGAATCCCCGGTTGCTTGGATTCATAGGCCTTCCATAGACGCGAGTATTGATGGTGTTTGCCACCGAATCCCCGGTTACTTGGACCTTACGCTTTTTCTTTAAATTTGAAGGGGAGAGAGAGGGAAGCACGAACTCACTAAGACTTTTTCATTTGATGGAGAGGATGAGGAATCATGCCATTTGTATGCCAAGCCCCTAGCTGAGAAGATTAAGTTCATTAAGGGCGGAGTCAAGAGTGGATCCTTCTCAAGTCCTTGGAGGTGTGGGCGTTTTTGGTAGATCGATCAACTCATAGTGTCCCTGTGGTAAGATGTATTGCCAAGACTGCTTCAATGGTCACTTAAACGTTAGCACAACAATGGTTAGATCCAAGATAAGGTCATAATCCTTTGACAAAATTTTGACTCAATAAAACGACTCAATGAAATTCAAAAAGAACAAACTTGTTAGTAATCCCCCCAGACTTAACTTGCACCGTCTCGGTGTAAGAAAAATCCAATTAAGAGAGGTAATGATAAATATGAATGGAAAAGTTAGAGTTTGTAGAAAATTGTACCCAAATTTTTGGCCTTTGATGTGAAGATCGGTTGTGCATAGTTGCTTCCAGGAATGAACTGACTGGTGCAAACATCACAGCTGTTGGATTTGGTTGGATGAATGTGACAATTCTCCCTTGGTTTTCTGTTTTTCGCCTTTTTGGCCGAGACTGGTCCGTTTTGGTCGACCGGATGGTGATGGTATGGACTACAGCTCGAACCGTGAAGATTTCCTCGACCTATCTTGAAATTTCGTCGACCAATATTGTATAATATGGCGACTGGTGAAGTTTGGGGTCGTTTCAACGAGTGGTTTAAGATCTCCTTTGAAACATTTTCAAAGTGGCTCCGGGAACGTCTTCCTTTGGCTCACTCCAATTTTGCTCGTTCCATTCCGGATTTGCTTCTGTGGGTGCGATGTGGATGCTTGATGGAGGTGATTTGAGCCGGTGGCCGCGGTAAATGCCGTGATTTGTGTTGTCGGCCATTTTACTTGCGCGCGATCGGCCAAATTTCGTCCTCGGCCATCTCTTGAACTAAAAGGAATTCATCGTACTGAAATGAAATTTCATCGACCAACCTTATATTTTGTGGCTCCTTGTGAAGTTTGAGGCGATTTGAACGTGTGGATTCGGAGATCTTTCGTCGTGCGCGCCAATGGCTCGGGATGTGATTCCTTTGGCCATCTTGTATCTGTTCGATCGTCTCCTTCTTTTCTTCTTCCTTGGTGTTTTTTGGACTCCAGAGGATCAGTTTCCACCGGTGTTCGCGCCTTCTTGAGGTTTTGAGTTCGTCGGCCATTGTATGCATTACCGTCGGCCAAATTGAGCTTCCTCGTCTATCTCACGGTGAAAGCACTTTTCCTTGTCGTATCTTTTGGATTTGCTGACCAAACTGATGTTTTGAGTTCGCCTGTGAAGTTTTGTGGACTTTGGTCGTGCCGTTTGGGAGATGGTCGAGTGTTGTTGCTTGGTTCGTCGATTCTGGCCGAGAGAGTGATTGGGAATGTGATATCTCCTTTTTTACTCGGGCTAATTGAGTTCTGCTTCGACCGAACTGTTTTTCTATCCCTCCTGGATTGAATGTGGTTGGATTTCCCTCATTTCTCATGTTTGGCATGTGAATCCTCCTTTGGCCGGTTGTGGCTTCCGTTCGCGCCATGTTTGTTTGATATTTTGAACCGGTTTTTCCTGTCATGTTTTATATCTGAAAAACACTAGTAACTCTTTGTTAAACTCTGTCAATGAGTGAGATGCTCAAGTGATTTGAACTTCCCAATCAATGACTTGATCGTGACACTACATGTACTTGGGAGCTTGATCAGACATCCAAGTAGTGTTCATGAGTGAAATAAGATAGAGATAATGTTTTTGAGAAATGAGATTTGAGTGGGAGAGATTCCAAGTGCCTCGTGTAGCGCCTTTGGACTCCAAACATGGGTGGGACTTGGGCGGGACTCAAACTAGACTCAATGCTCAATGCTTTGACCAAAGATGGTTAATCCTTAAGGTCAGGTCGTGGCTATGCTGCCTATCCAATGCATTTTTCATGTAGACCTCCTTTTTGGTACTTTTTCCTAAAACACTTTTTATTTTATTTTTGTAAAATTTATTAAACTCTCAAAAGTTTAAGAGTTATAAATTGAACAAATAAATAGTTAAAAATATAAAAAAAAGGAAGGGATAAGGAAAATGTGGGTTGCCTCCCACAAGCGCTTGTTTTAAGTCTTTATAGCTCGACTCCTTTGTGTTCTTAGATAGGTAGGATTGGTGGCTCTGATATCACCATATTTTACATGATTTTACTATATAATTACTATGTTTTCAAACGGTTTTTGCAAGATTCTTTGCCTTTAGAGGTAGTTTTCTTGTATTTGTGGGATTTGAAGTCTATGTAGGTGAAATATCAAAAAGGATGCAAAAAGGAGTAAAAGAGCCCTAAATCAAGATCCATGCAAGTTTCCAAGTCAAGAAGATCATTTTATCTCCAAGTGTTAGTTCTCGCTTGCGCGCAGAACGAAGCTTCGGAAGTTTGGCCGCGCGCGGAGGAGTTCCCGACGTCCAAAAGTTACGATCTTGATATGGAAAGATAGATACTTGAGTCATGCATCACGTCGAAGTGGAATGAAGCCATTTGGATCAACTATGAGGCCTAGACTTATTTTCTACCGAGACATGTCCGGTAAGCGAGTAAACGAAGCCCATGGAGGATTTGGAGTGTCTAATGGCCCGAGCAGCAGCGCCAAAGGCCTTGATCGAATAGAGAAGAGGCCTGGCTAATGTTTGGAGCTTTCCTTGGTACAATGTCGGCCCATACACGACGTGGAGAAGAAGGCTTTGCTCACGGGAAACTTTCCTTTTCCGGCATGAAGAAAACCCTACGCGACTTCGCCCATATATACATGTTTTTAGCCGCTGAAGAGAAGAGAGTCAGAAAATTATCAAAGAGTGTACGTGTGAGAAGAGAGTTCAGAGGAGAGAAGCCCTAGGAGATCGTCCAAGAAGAAGGAGGCGCCGCTCAACTCTTGTTCTTTCTTTCATTGTTTCCATTTCTATAAACTTGATTTTAAGAGTTTTCAAGGGAGAATCCGACTTTGTTCATCAATAGAGAAGCTTTCTTCATCCCTTTATCTCTTTTAATACTTGCATAATGTTTACAATCATGCTTTGCTTGCTTGTTTGCATCATGGCCGAGTAGATCTCTTAGTTAGGCCGAGGAGATCTATGGTGGCCGTGATGATTTGATTGTGTTGCAACTTATTGGGATTTATCTTATGGATCTTCACCTTTACTTGAGCTTAATGCATGATTACTCTACCGTACATCTAGTAATCTGATCTTAGAGAAATAGAACCACGACAGTGCTGAATCTAGATCTCAAAACTAGTATTTGGTGAGCAATAGATCATAGCCAACGAAAGCTGAGTTATGGTTTATTGTGAACAATTGAATCTTGATCACCTTTAATGCATGTTTGCAATTCTAATAGCCAACGAAAGCTGAGTATATTAGGTTGTTTTAAACATAGTGGTTGGAGCCACGACAGTGGAAAGACCATACACTAGTGATTCATGTTCAAGACGGCTCTACACACATCCCATGCAACTATCTTTTCATCATTGCTCCATATGATTGTCCTTTGCCTAACTCTTGTTTTAAATTGTTTACAACTCACTCACATTTCTTTTGTTTGTTTTCTCATTCTAGGTCCAAAACCATCCATATTGCGAGCTAGCTACAAACCAATCTCACAAGGTGTTAAGTGAGAACACTTCCTCCTCGTGTTCGACCCCGACTACAACACGGCTGTGCACTTGCAGCTCATTAGTTGGGTTTATAAATTGTGAAAATTTGAGGCAATCTAAACCCGCCATCAAGCTTTCTGGCGCCGTTGCCGGGGAGGAGTTGCTTTTCCTTCACACCTCTTGATTGATTTCAAGACTAGCTCATCTCATCTTTCACTTTTCTTTGTTTTTGTTTTTCATAAAATCTTAAAAACTCATAAAAATTTTACTTAACTCTCTCTTTGTGTGTTTCTAAGGTGCATGACAAGAAGGTCCAATCCAAATACAACCATTGAAGAAGATCTTGACATTGACCAACTTGAGCGCACACTTAGGCGACTAAGAAGAGAAAGAATGAATCCAGGCGGAGAAGGCGCGCCAAATAGGCCACACAACCCGCCCGACCAAGAGAGGAGAGCCAATGATCCTCCTAATCCAGCAGAAGCTAGAGCTGACCAGCCAGCACCGGCCAGAGACGTTCCTCCGCCCAATCCGAACGCGCCCGATGCAGCTGAGCCGCTACAGCCACCTCTTAACCCGCCGCGACCACCACCGGCGTTTGCAAATGGACATCATCGTCACGGTGACAACCAAGGGATGCCTCAAGACCAACCTCACGCACCTCCAAGGAGAGTGCCAAACGCGCAGCATCCAAGGCACCAAACTATGGGAGACTTTGATTCGTCCGATGCTTTCTTTATGGATCGGAATCCAATCCGACCGCCTCTACCTCCAAGGAACGATTTTGAGATCAAACCACAGATCATTGCCTTGGTGAAGCAAAACCAATTCCATGGTTTGCCCACTGAGCATCCTCTTGATCACGTCGACACCTTTGAGGAGATATGTAGCACAACTCGTGTTAATGGAGTATCGCCGGATTACTTCAAGTGCAAGCTATTCACTTTTTCTCTAAGTGACAAGGCGCTTAGATGGGTGATGATAGGATTTTGTGTGGATGTGATATGAATATGAGATGAAATGAGGTGGAATGCAAACAGGGGTGAATAAAGATGATATGGTATGGTGCAATCACAATCAATCAATTCCTCTTAACCATCATAGTCATTGAAGTATAAGAGGTTATCAATCCAAAATGGGAAACTTGTCACTCTTTGAGAATATGAAACAACCAGAAAGTCAAGCAAGCAGTTATAGATTTGAAGTAACACTAACAACCTAAAAATAATGAAAAGCAGTGCAATAAAAGTAAACAAAGCAGTGAAGTGTCAGCTCGACCAAGAGCTCGAGTCGAGCAGAGCAAAGTACCAGCTCGATCGAGTTTAGGGACGAGTTGAGACAAACAAAGCTAAAGGTGACGACTTTAACAAGATAAAGAGAGAATTAGGGTTCAAGACAGGGTTTTGCAATCAAAGGAATCTACACTTAATCAATCTAGCTCTTAAAACTCCTTGTATCAAGGCTTCTCTTGATATTGGGCTTCTCAATGCCTAGCCAACCCTTTCCCAAGGTGGAGGCTATCAACCAAGGAATGATCTCAGAAACAGGGGGTTAGCCAGTGAGAATCAAACCTTGGAGGCTATAGGATCATTGCCCAAACTAATCCATCCAACCCCTTAGACCTCTATTGTCTAGAGCAAGAGATATTGGAGCTCTTAGTGGATCTTTTCCAGCGAATGCCATCACTTTCGTGTGGGGAGTCGCCTAAGGACTTACAAGCCAGGGGTAGTGGTCATGTAGCCTTAAGATCTATCCAAAAGAGAGAGAATCTAGATTAAGACCATAAGCTAGAAGGATTAAGCATATGAAACCTCTAATCTATCCCATCTCAAACCCCAATGGGTAACTACTCACTACACATGAATGTAAACACAAGCAAATGCAATAAAAGAGACATCATAAGAAAGAGGAGATGAAATTAAACAACTTTTATTGAAATAAGCAAGTGCAAATACAAAGAGATTATCCAGGATCTAAGATTCAAGAAGCAAGAGCTTCAAGAACACAAAGATGGGATTAGATCTCTAAAAAGTAAAAGACAATAAATTAAAAGAAACTAAAACAAAATAATCTAAAGCTTGGTGGTTTTTTCGTGGCTTAGAGCCTTTAAATACAAAGGGATTAGGTTTAGGGTCAAAGGAAAGTCAAGGGGGAAGCAACATTTTTCGGGTTTGACTTTGACTCCCCAGCTCGATCGAGTTGAAGCTTGGCCGGTCGAGTTGAGGAACTCGACCGGTTGGTCGAGTGGACGGTCGAGCTGGTCTTCAAGATGGCTTCTCCCTTCTTCCTTTGCGTATCCAGTTGAGCTGCTTCCATGTGCCAAGTCCCTCCATGCTCCTTATGTCCCATATGCTCCAGAATGCTCCAAAAGACCTATTTCAAAGGACCAAACATGCATATGTATGCAAATGCAACCTAAAACTAACATGAATGCATAAGAAGAGAAAAGGAACAAGATATGATGCAAATGGAAGCTAAAACTATGCAAAAGATGCATAAAAGATGTGCTAAAACTATGTAAAATGCAAGTACATCAATGGGTAAAGTCTTTACCATCTCAATCCATTACAACATGGAATGAATACAAGGGAGCTTTCTTAAACCAATTCTACACTAAGCAAAGATCCAACTCTATAAGGAGCAAGATTTCTGGTTTCAAGCAAGATTCAATGGAATCATTCTATGAAGCTTTGGAGAGATTCAAAGAATATACAAGGAGCTGCCCCAATCATGGCTTTTCAGAAGGTAACCTTTGGAACATCTTTTACAATGGGATTGATCATAAATACAAGCTTTCTCTCGATACCGCGAGCAATGGTAATTTCATGACCAAGTCGGTGCCGGAGGCTAAGCTTTTGATTGAGAATCTCGCTGCTAGTGATGCCAATGCATGCCCTGACTACAATAGAAGCGTGAAGACCACGAGCTCATCAGAATCAGCTCAAATCTCGGAGCTAAGGAACATGGTTTCACAACTACTCAAAAGCCGACAAGGAGTTCACGCCATTGAAGATGCCCTAGCCACAAATGAAGACACTCTTATGGATTTCATGAGAGATGGCGCTGAAGAGAATCTAGAGGAAGTCAACTACATTGGAGGAAACTATGGGAATAGAGGATTCAATCCACCATTCCGCGCGCATCCAAACCTATCATACCGGAGCAACAATGTGGAGAATCCAAATGACCAAGTCTACCCCAATCAAGGAGCGTATCAAGGAGGCCAATACCAATCCAAGCCACAACAAGTCTATCCAAGAGGGATGTACCAAGTGAAGCAACCATTCACTTTTTCTCAAGAAACAAATCCAACCCAAACCGGAGAGAAAGTTGACGTGGCGTTGAAGAAATACATGGAGGAGCAGAGATTGATCACCAAGAACCTATATGAGAAGCTTGATCACATGTTTGGTGATCTAAGCAGCAAGTTTGGGTCTCTCTCTACTCACGTTCAAAAGCTTGAGGTGCAAATCGCTCAAACAGCCGAGGCGGCCAAGAAACAAAATGAGGTAAACACTCAAAAATTTGTAGTGTTGTCTCATCTATAGATGGCACTATTGTCTCCTACACTATCTCAAGGGGAAGAAGAAGAAAATGAGCCTAAGGAGAGGCACAAACCGGAGAGATACAGTTGGGAATCAAGAAGAGCTTACAAGAGAAGACTTGAAGGCAAGCCACTACAAAAACAAGAAGATCCGGGGAAGTTTGTGATAACTTCAAGTATCAATGGCATTCAACTCCACGATTGCCTATGTGATACTGGTGCTAATGTTAATCTAATGTCTCTTGCACTTGCAAAAGACTTGGGATTCAAGGAATTCAAGAGCCCCAAGATAAGAGTCGAGTTCGCGGATCTATCGTGCATGGAACCTATGGAATGCTTGAAGATGTCATGATGGAAATAGGGGGTCGATCGGTCCCAACTGACTTTCAAATCATGATTTGGGAAGGCTCAAAGAGGAATCAACTGATTCGTGGAACCCCATTCCTTGCTACAGCTGGAGCGGTCCTAAACTACTTTGGGAATCATCTATCTTTTGGCCACATCCGGCAAGATATCTTTTTCCCAAGTGTAAATTTCAGGTCAGTGCCAAGTGCGACCAAGCTACCACCAGAAGAAGCCACTCTCAACCAAGAAAGAAGCCGTGATGCATGGAGAAAGAAGAGAGAGTGAGCGCTACCCAAAACCAAAGGAGAAGAAGAAAACATTGGAGCCGAGGCATGAAAATGTCTTTAAGGACATCAACTCCATCTCACTTCCAACCTTTGATGAATATGGAGCTGAAGAGGAGACTAATGGTGCACCTAATCTCTTTCACAAGATAAGAATCTTTACACCAAAAGATTCGGAGCTTAAAGGTGACCAATCCATTGAAGAGAAGCTTGAGAGAACTATGAAGCTTTTCCCCAAGGCATTGGTTTTA
>CACVBM020001560.1:0-31846 GCA_902728155.2 Microthlaspi erraticum
TATTAGAAGAATTAGAAAAATTAAATTTTTAGGTGAAAAAGATCATCTTCTGTAGCAGATAATCAAACGTAAGAAGATGAGGAAGATCTAACCAAAATGTTGAGAGTGAGAGCAACAAAAATCCAGAGAGGATTTCATCATAAACCCTCATACAAAAACCGGAACCGGAGCGACTGGTTCGACCGGTAAATCAACACCTTTTTAGATTGTCTTCATACGAACGTAACAGAGAGAGAGAGTGTGTGTGTACTTCTGAGTTCTGACAAAGACATATCTCGAATTTAATCTTCACATCGTGATAATCGTACCAACAATTTTCTTGGTCCGTGTTCTGGATTTTAGTTAGTCTTCTTCAGAGAGGTTATCTACAATTCTCTTGGTAAGTTTCTTCTTGGCATTTCTTTTCTTCTTAAGTTCCGCTTCGAAATTCATCATGCATATGCAGTGGAACCGAGACTTGTCGTTTTCTCTACGAATTGTTTGAAATCTAGTCTCAAATTGCTATGAACCTTTTGAGAAAAGATTCTACAGACCAGAGAACTCGATTTCTGTTAGTTTAACTGAAAAGAAAAACAGAGTAATTTCCATTTCTCCGAATCTTGGTATGTATCATTTGTTCTAATTCACCAGAAAGTGAAGAACTTTATCAGATACTGGGATCCATTTTGCAATGCAATTAGCGTTTGTAACTAATCGTAATTCCTTTTTTATCCCTTTATATTTAGGGTTTTAGGCTTTAAGACACGATCCTAAATTTCAGCTGTAAATAAAATAACACATAGAATTATCCATTTGACGGCTTTATATTAAGATTCGGGTTCAATTTAAATTCAACCTCTTCTTTTCTTACTTCTTCTTCTTCATTTACCATCCAAAATGTTTCGTAAAGCAGAGAGCTTTTGTCGTACCATCTTACAGAAACCACAGCAGTTTCGAGGAAGACAGAGAAAAGAAATGGGGATAGGAGTGTTGGGTTTGATCCCAGTTTCATCACCAGACAGTCTTAAGAAAGTACTTCAAACGCTGTCGGGAAAATGGGGAGACGTGGTGGAAGATCTCGAGAGTCTTCAAGTGAAACCCATGAAAGGCGCAATGACTAACGAAGTCTTCATGGTGAATTGGCCCACAAAGGAAAACAATTTTCACCACAGGAAGCTTCTCGTTCGAGTTTATGGCGAAGGAGTTGATCTGTTCTTCAACAGGAAAGACGAGATTCGTACTTTCGAAGTACTCTCTCGATACGGTCACGGTCCTAGACTCCTTGGCCGGTTCGCTGGCGGTAGAATCGAGGAGTTTATCAATGCCCGGGTATGTTCCTCTTGATTCCGGTTTACTTGCACAATAATCCACCAAACCGATTGTTACTCCAAGCAATGTCAGTGTGTAGGTCTGAATTTGACTTTGAAAAGATAGTGTTATGACCATTTGATTGAGTTTTGTCTATGTGATTTTGGATTTTGAGTTCAATGTTGAACCGGAAAGTACCAAGAGATGCATGCCCGGTTTAGCCGTGTGCCGACACCGATTGAGATGCTCTTGATAGATAGTTTATGATTCTTCACTAGGTTTTGGGTTTTTGTCTATCTGAATTGCATTTTACGGCTTTTGAACAGACTTTAGCGGCGGCGGATCTACGTGAACCGGAAGTATCAGCTCTTGTTGCGGCTAAGCTAAGAGACTTTCATGGTATTAACGTTCCTGGTGATAGAAATGTGCTCCTTTGGGATAGGATGAGGTAAGTGATCTTTCTTCATAATATGAACCATTTAAGTGGTCAAACCAATAACAGAATCTTGAAATTATATGACAGGAATTGGCTTGGACAAGCTAAGAGTCTGTGTACACCTGAAGATTCAGAAGAGTTTGGTCTAGACAACATTGAAGCTGAGATAAACTTGCTGCAACATGAGTGTAAGCAGCATGAGATTGGGTTCTGTCACAACGATTTGCAGTATGGTAACATCATGATTGATGAAGACACCAATGCCATTACTATCATTGTAAGCTTCTCATTACCCCTTTTTTCTCAAAATGTCGAATGTATCAACCACATGGACTAACATGAGAATCTTTAACAGGACTACGAGTACGCTAGTTATAACCCTGTTGCATACGACATAGCCAATCACTTCTGTGAAATGGCGGCAAATTACCATTCTGACACTCCCCATATCTTAGACTACACTCTATACCCAGGTACTCACTGGTTAAACCCGGTTTTGGGGATCATCGACAAGTCGAGAAGTAGCTTCTGAGTGGTTCTGACTGACTGGTTTTGGGAATTGTAGGAGAAGAGGAACGGAGGAGATTCATCCATAGCTATCTCAGCTCTTCAGGTCAGATTTCTCTAAGGAATCATAGTTCCTTCTTCTTCTTCTTAGTCATAACAAACGTCTCATGGACCAATACGCCTTCTTATTTTCTTAGGCGACGAAGCAAGAGAAGAAGACATTATACAGCTTTTGGATGATGCTGAGAAGTACACATTGGCAAGCCATCTCTTCTGGGGCTTATGGGGAATCATCTCTGTAAGATCTCTTTTCCTTTTTTTCCATTCTAAATTATAATGAAACAGAGCCATCTGAGAAACTTGGAAGTGTTCTGAAATGTGGATGTAATTTTGCAGGGATATGTGAACAAGATTGAGTTTGATTACGCTGAGTACTCAAGACAGAGATTCAGACAGTACTGGCTTCGAAAACCTCAGCTCTTATCATCTAAATCCTCTCAAATGTAGATTTACTTCTTGATTTGTGTAAAGGTCTAACCAAATCTAAAATCCATGCTAATAGAAAAATCAAGCCTTATTGATAAAAAAATCTCAGAAATCCAAAAGCTGAATGTTTCCAAATGCTAAGAATTATCCAAATTAAACTAAATCTGTACAAGAAATCAAAACCTGCAAACAAATTCTCAACCAGTTTGACCTAAATGAAAGAAACAAGAAGAAAGAAAACAATCTGAATCACCATTGGTTATGAAGAAGGCTTCATAAGAGGCTGAATGCGACGATCCATCTAAAATTATTAGAAGAATTAGAAAAATTAAATTTTTAGGTGAAGAAGATAATCTTCAGTAGCAGATAATCAAACGAAAGAATATCTAACCAAAATGTTGACACTTTCAGTTTTTGTTTCTTCTGTCTGAAAAAGGCTTTTGAAATGTAAAAATAAAAAAAAATAAAGATTGTATATTCCATATAATACGGATTCGTACAATGTAGATTAAGGTTATACAAAGCTTATCAACGACAACAATAAAGATTTTTGATCCGTTGAGGTTTTAGGAGATTCTCGAATTTCTCTGCCATTTCTTTGTCTGTGAGAATTGTGCCTTGTGGTGTAAGAAAGGCCGTACGTTGAAACGGTGGACACCAGATTCCACTTTTCTGGTTATCGAACTGAAACTCAGACACATCAATGTTCTTCTGAAGAAGTTTGTCTGAAACTGGTTTTGGTACGTTTTGAGTGAAAACAGAGGAAGAGGATGAAGACGAAGAAGATTCTGTCATTCTGACATAAAGACAAAATTCAAATAATTTTTTTCAACAAACAAACACAGGAAGACAAAATTCAAATAATTTTTTTCAACAAACAAACACAGGAAGACAAAATTGAAAGAAATTTGAATATTTTTATTGGAAATTTTCATGAGGAAAGGCTTGATGGAGACTTTATGCTAATCAAGTATAAATGTATAATCAGAAATGACAAAATAATGGAGGATGAGTGGAGAGGAGCACATAACATTTGTCTGTTATTCTTTCATCCTCTCGTTTTTCTAACACATAACAGATGCGTTTTTGGATTACATATATTACAAATCAATAAACTTGATAACCTACCGAATAAAATTAACATTCTTTCTAATGTACAAACGCTCCACAACCATCCAACACTCTGCCAACCTACTCTTCTCTACATCTCTTAATCAATCTCCTACATAAAAACTTGAATAAGGCAATAAATGAGGTGTTGATAGTTATTACTGAATTTTGAGGTTTATTCAGTTACCGCAGTAAATATTTTGTTTTCCTTTTTAAAATGAACACCCATAAAAAATTCATTAAATGAGTTAACATTTATGCCTTCACACACAAAATTACACATATTATCCTCTTTGGTTTAGGAATTAGCGATTATAATGGAAGAACCCATTATTTTATATTATCTGCTTAGTTTACTAATAAAAAAAGGTGGTCAACACCTAAATTGTTTGAGTATTTTAAAGATATTCAACTAATGCAAACCTCTTTTTAAGATTGGTTCCAATTAGGCTTGGGGATTCGGGTTTCAAGCGGGGTTTTCGATTTTCAAAGATAAAAAATCGATTGAGTATTTTTAATTTTCGGTTTGTTTTGGTTCAGGTTTTTGCAGATACATTTCAGTTTTCAGGTTGTACATGAAACCCAAACTGTTTTTGGTTCCGTTAAAATTCGAGTTTTTCTCTAAGTTTTTTAGGGTTTTTTTTATAAAAAAATCGGGTTTAAAGATATATGAAACAATCAGGTATTTTAAATTTCAGTTTGTTTTGGTTCAGGTTTTTGCAGATACAGGTCAGTTTTCAGGTTGTACATGAAACCCAAACTGTTTTTGGTTGGGTTAAAATTCGAGTTTTTCTCTAAGTTTTTAAGGGTTTTTTTTCAAAGAAAATCGGATTTAGAGATATATGAAACAATCAGGTATTTTAAAATTTTGATTTGGTTCAGTTCAAGGTTTTTTGGGTTGGGGTTCGGATAAAAGTCACAAGTCTAGTTTCGATACTATGTGTAGGCCTAATATTAATCATCTCTAGTTCTTAATTTAACAAATTAACCATGTGGATAAGCAAAAAAAAAAAGGAGAAGAAAAAGTAAAGAAAGATATATGAAATTCGAGTTTTTCTCTAAGTTTTTAAGATTTTTGTCAAAAAAGATGGATTTAAAGATATATGAAACAATTAGGTATTTTAAAATTTTGATTTGGTTCAGTTCAATGTTTTTTGGGTTGGGGTTCGATAAAAGTCACAAGTCTAGTTTCGACTATGTCTAGGCCTAATATTAATCATCTCTAATTCTTAATTTAACAAATTAACCATGTGGATAAGCAAAACAAAAAAAGGGAGAAGAAAAAGTAAAGAAAGAAGAGAGCGAGTAAATAAGTTAGAGCATACAAGCAAACAAGGGTTGCAAGCAACAAGAAAATCAAAAAGGTCAATCAAGCAAAACACAATAAAAGTTTTATTATAAAACAATGGAAAAAGCAAATAATCAAAGAAGGAAGCAAGTAAACAAGTTAAGCATGTTCGCAAGCAAACAAGCAATTGAATAAGCAAAGGAAGAAATTAAGCAATTAAATTAGCAATGAGAGAAACAAACAAGCAAAGTAAGCAATGAGAGAAACAAGCAAGCAAGGTAAATAGTTAAATAAGTAAAAGAAAAAGATTAAGCTATTAAATTAACAGTGAGAGAATCAAGCAAGCAAAATAAGCAACGAAAGAAATAAGCAAGCAAAATAAGCAACAAAAGAAATAAGCAAGCAATTAAATAAGCAAAAAAGAAACTATGCAATTAAATTAGCAAGCAGAGAAACAAAAGCAAGCAAAGCAATTAAATAAGCAAGAGAACAATTTAAGCAACTAAATTAGCAATGAAAGACACAAACAAACAAAGTAAGCAATTAAATAAGCAATAAAAGAAACAAGCAAGCAATGTAAGCAATTAAATAAGCAAAATAAGAAATTTAGTAATTAAATTACCAATGAGAGAAACAAACAATTAAAGTAAGCAATAAAATAAGCAATGAGCGAAACAAGCAAGCAAGGGAACCAATTAAGCAATTAATTTAGCAACGAGATAAATAAGCAAGTAATTAAAATAAGCAATGAAAAAACATGCAAGCAATGTAAGCAATTAAATTAGCAACGAGAGAAACAAACAAGCAAAGTAAGCAATTAAATAAGCAATAAGAGAAACAAGCAAGCAAAGTAAGTAGTTAAATAACCAAGAGAAAGTAAAAAAAAAAAAGCAATTAAACTAGCAATAAAAGAAACAAGCAAGCAAAGTAAGCAATTAAATAAGCAAACGAATACATTAAGCAATTGAATAAGCAAAAGAAGAAATCAAGCAATTAGAGAAACAAGCAAGCAAGAGAAGAATTAAGTAAACAGATTAACCAATTAAGGAAAGAAGAAAGCAGAAATGCATGTGTACATGTACGCATGAATGTATGAATTTTTTTCAAGAGGGCAACGAAATTTTTTACCGAAATTTGAGAGGTATTTTCAATAGGTAATGTCTGCTTCTTCGAACTCCAAGCTCAAGGAAACACTAGGTTTCACTTAGCTACCTTAAATGCCATTTTAAACCACTAGGTAAGGTCTGCTTTATCGCATGACCACATAGACTATATAATCTTTCTACTGCATAAGAAGAATAGTGAAAGTAACTTCAAAGTTGAAACTATAAAAGCAATATTGAAAGACTAACCAGGAAACAAGGATTGAAGATACTTGGGAGAAGGAGAAGGAGTAAACAAGAAGAAAGACGCCACAGCTTTTAGAGCTCCATTGCTATAAACCTCTGTCTCAGCAGCAACCTTGAGATCGTATACCTGTTAAGATATGGGTACTTTTCGATATTAGAGAAGGTAAGCGTACTTGGATTAAAAAAAAGCTTTGTTTTCTTCTCTTGCCTGCTTCTGGGACCGTTGCTGAGTAGCTTTCTTGTCTAAAATAGTCTTCTGTCGAACCTCTTAGAAGAGAAAAATCATCCAGTATGCATGTCTTGCTGCTATTCTCCATGGAAATCTTTATAATCTTCAAACCCTGTCCCAACTGAACCTAACATGATCCCACAAAGAAATATTTAAGCTAACATAACCTGTCATGGATGCAAACTGCAGAGAATAGATTGAGGTTTTAAACTTCTCTGTCGACCTTACACACTCATTCAATCAGAACAATATTCAGCGTATAAAACTGACTTCCATAACAAGGTCTCAAACCCTGAACAAGTAGAAACATTTAGATACAAACGGGATCAATTTCTGTATAACTCATGGTACTATAGAGTTAGCTACTGAATTAAAAGAAAAGTAAAGAGAGAAGAATGGTCACAATTCACAAACATTGATCCTTGTAAAGTTTTGTGAGGCTGGTTTCGCTAAACCATTGTTCCACATACTCAAAAGGGTTGGTTCATGTGGTAGCGACGTTAATGATAGACAAAGTGAGACGGTTACTTAGCAAATACGTAAGAATGTTAAGGATAGAAAGCAAGGAAGTTAACAAAAAAAGTTGAGTAGTGAAGGAAACAAGACAGAATGTAAGAAAATAAGTAATGAAATATGAAACTAATTAGGAAATCAACAAGAAGATACAGCAGCAAGTACGTAATATGCTTATTACATTAAGGGAGCATGAAACTAATAAGGAAATCAACAAGAAGATACAGCAGCAAGTAAGTAAGCTTATTAAATTAAGGAAGCATGAAACTAATAAGGAAATCAACAAGAAGATACACAAGCAAGTAAGTACAAGCAAGTAAGTAAGCTTATTGAATTAAGGAAGCAAACAAGCACACAAGGAAGCAGGTAATTAAATTAAGCACTGAAGCATGAAACTAACAAGGAAATCAACAAGAAGATACAGTAGCAAGTAAGTAAGCTTATTAAATTAAGGAAGCAAACAAGCACACAAGGAAGAGTAAAGCAAACCAAGGAAGCTGATAATTAAGCTAAGCATGATACTAATAAGGAAATCAACAAGAACATACAGCACCAAGTACGTAAGGAAGCAAACAAGCAAACCAAGAAAGCTGGTAATTAAGCAATGAAGCATCAAACTAATAAGAAAATCAACGAGAAGATACAGAAGCAAACAAGCACACAAAGAAGTGTAATTGTGTAAAGCAAGCCGAGAATTAAGCAAGGAACGAATGAAATAAAAGAAGGGAAGCAATCAAACAAGCAAGGGATGAAGGAGAAAATAAGTAAGCAAAGAATCAGACAAGGAACTAGAGAGAAACAGAGAAGTAAGCTACTAAACAATCATGAAAAAGGTATTCCTTTTTAAACTGATTCGAGGCTCGATAGAGAAGGAAGAATGAGATTGAAGATTCCAAAAATTGGATTCTTAACCTAAGACAATCCAAAAGTAAGATAGAGAGTCGCAAACTGCTTCCTTCCCATCTCTGAGATGAGGAAGCACTAATAATATATGTAGGTCAAACTAATTTCCGAACCCCTAATGATCACAAACGAGAAAGAAGGAAATTGTACCCTTTTTAGCAGTGATTGGGCACGAAATTGAGGCGGAGAATCAATTTCGGTCGCTGAATCTGATTAGAGTAAAACCTAAAATCAAATTCCCAAGAAAAAACAATCACGATCGGAAACAACAGCGACGAAGAAGAAAGCGAAATACACAGAGAAATTTCAAATTCGATCGAAACCCAAAAGGAAATGAGCGTATCCTTTAACAATTTCACAGAAACATCAAAAATCGAACAAGAAATTAAAAGCGTACTGCGATTTACGGAAGTAGAGAAGAGACTGGGCAGGGTTTTGAGGCGGAGAATTCTGGAGAATCCGTTTTGATCGCTGAATCTGATCAGAGTAAAACCTAAAATCAAATTCCCTAAGAAAAACACCCAAATCGAGAAGAAACGATCACGATCAAAAAAGGCGGATACAATAAAAAAAGGCGGATACAACAGCGACGAAGAAGAAAGCGAAATGCACAGAGAGGTTTCAAATTCGATCGAAACCCAAAAGGATCTGAGCGTATCCTTTAACAATTTCACAGAAACATCAAAAATCAAGCAAGGATTAAAAAGCGTGATGGCGCATAAAAATACACAGCACAAAGCAGAGAAAGAAAAAATTAGTAAAATGGATGGAATCAAATCATCAATAAGGATATAAACAAGTTCTCTCAACAGCTAAAAAAATATCAAATTTGGGTTCCGTTTTCTGTTTCCGACCGTTTGAATCGAAAATCAATTTGAATGAAAAAATTCCCAATTCAAAAAATCAAAATTCAAAGAAGAAAAATGCCCCGCTCACACACATCGGACCGTTTTTAGAAAACCAACACCTTTTGGGCCTTATCTTTGATTTCAGCCCGAAATACAATATCTAATTCCAGCCCAAAAACTCACCATCACATTTTTTATTTCCTTTTTTTTTCCTGTATTATTATCTTATTATATAAAGCTGGATGCGCACGACGTGGTTGCGACACATAGGATTTTTATAAAATTCAGGATCGCGACATGTGTCACTTTTAATGTTAAGTCCGTTAAGATCATGACACATGTTTTGAAAAAAAAATATTTTATTTTAGTTAAATATTAGAAAAACGAAAATTAAGAAAAGAAGAGGAAATTTTAATCTATTATATTTGTGAAATCCTAACAGAAAAAGGATTCCCATTCATCAAAATTATATTATCTTAACACATATTAAATTCAAAATAATGTAATAATAAATTTCTATTAGTACATGAAATAAATTATGTAAACTAAATTTCCTATAACTGCATGGAATATGTTAAGTGAACCCCTATAAAAAGAAATTTAAGGTAGTCTATTTTTTCTCATCCACAAACTCATCAAATCTTTTTAATTATCTTTCTCTAATTAAAAAATCATGTCTTTGAAAGTTCAAAAAAGGTGGAGAATATTTGACTGTAAGTCAATTGGATCGAAATAGATACTATCGCCGTACTATACATGTTATTCGAAAGTGGAAAGCTAGAAATCCTAAAGAAAAAAAATTATTTGTGAGAGTTAAGTTTTTATTACTTGATGGAAATGTTATTAACATATTATATTGATATTTATTATATAAATATGTATATAATCATAGATTAACATTAAATTTTTACATTTGTTTGAATCAGGAAAACACAATTCAAGGACAAATAGAAAAAAAAATAGCAATTTAGAAAAAATGTTACATCCATTAGGAAAATGAAAAAGAAAACATATTCCCAATACGAAAAGGAATAAATCAAAAATCAGAAAAAAACATGAAGCAAAAAAAAAAAACAATTGTTACACCCATTAAAAAAATGTGAAAAAACATATTCCCATTAAGAAAAGGAAAAAGAAAAAAATATATATAATAAGTTATAGCCTTCATGATTTATATGTGTAATTCTATCTTTTGTTTAAACTTTATCTTTTATTACAAAATAGAAAATCATATATTTTAATGTTCAAGATATCAATAAAGAATATTTAACTTTAGATCAGTTGGGTTGAAATTGAAATTTTTGTTGCACCATTTTTCTATTATATGATCATGTGATAACATGTGTTAACAAAAGAAAATTATAAAAATATAATCACATAAATAGAAAACTAACAAAATAATTGTAAAACAACTAACGAACTATGAATAAGAAAATTTTTATGGTCTGAGGCAAAACAAAATTGAAAAAAAAAACATGATAAATAGAAAATTAACAAAAAAATTATAACATTAAATATATAAATAATTGACCAATATTATAATTTTAAATATATTAATTTTCAATTTTTTGGTAGGTAAAACAGTATTAAGAAAAAGATTTCATCAACTAAAATCTCTTAAATAGAATAATCAAATTTTCATGAATTAATTAGCCTATCAAATTTAGATTAGATACGTATAAGTCTTTCTATATTAGATAAAAGAAAAAGAAAATAAATTAATTCATTTTCATATCATTAATTAAAACAAAATGTTAATTGTAATTAAAATGTAAAAATATTACCAGTTTTATTTTATTTAGAGATTTGTTATCGAATTTGAATATTATTCTACTTACTTTTAAAAGTGACAAGATTTGGTTTAATATTTTCCTATTGTTTATTTCAACAATATTAAAACAAACCCGTATACGCGGGCCTAATCTAGTTATATATAGGACCATATATAATATAAGATAGTTGATATAAATAAATAGAAATTAGTAAAATTGAATATATGTAAGATGTAATTCAATATGTTTAAAATATTAAATTAAAGACTTTAATTTAAGATAAAAATTCAGATAAGATTCTTAATTTAAAATCTAAAATTCAGATACCAACAGAGGTGGAAAATTTAAGATGAAATTTTTAAATTAAACTATAATCAAAAAAGTAAGTACAAATTAGCAAGCCATCTTTCCCTTTTTCAAATCCAGAAATCTTGTAAATACTGTAGATCGATCCGAGAAAGTTTCTCAAATGTGAATGTGGTTGTGCAGGGATATGTGAACAAGATAGAGTTTGATTATGCTGAGTACTCAAGACAGAGATTCAGACAGTGCAAAATAAATCAAGAAAATAAAGGCAATTTTTTTGTGATTTGGCTTCGAAAACCTCAGCTCTTTATCTTCACAATCCTCTCAAATTTTAGTCTGACTTGTTGTTTTGATTTGTAAAGTTGTAAATTTGTAACCAAATCCGAAACCAATGCTAGCTAATACAGAAATCAAAGCCAACAAATCTCTTATCTCTGAAATCCAAAAGTTGAATGTGTTCAAATTCCAAGAATTGTCCAAATAAAAACTACAACTGATACTTCTAATTATGTACAAGAAAATCAAAACCTGCAAACAAATTCTCAGCCAGTTTGAGCTAAATCAAAGAAACAAGAAGAAGAAAAAAAACAAGAAAACAATCACCATTGGTTATGAAGAAGAAGGCTTTATAAGAGGCTGAGATGTTTTCCCCCATTCCTCAGGACTACACTTGACCTCCGTTAACAAAGCAACAACTTCCTTCATCGTCGGTCTCTCCACAGGCGAAGGATTCACACAGAACATCGCGACCCCCAATGTCTGAAGCATCTCTTGAACAATCTGGTCCGGTAACCCTTGGAGCTTCACGTCGAGCACAGATAACGCCGGCTCGAAGCTTCCCATTTTCTTCTTCACCCATTCCACTATGTGAAGCCCGTCGCCGATTTGCGGCGATACGGCGCTCCGGCCACTCAGAATCTCTAGCAAAACGACGCCGTAGCTGTACACGTCACTCTTCTCCGTTATGTTCATCGTGTACCCGTATTCTGCATAACGTAAATGAAACGGTGTCATTTCATCAGATATTGAGAAATTCCCTCATAAGATCCTAACGTTTAACAAATTCACTTACAATCCCCAATATTTTGTAATTACAATATGATCCAAAAACAAAAAGAGTAAACTTGCCTGGTGCGATGTAGCCATAGGAACCAGCGACTCGAGACATGGCGGTGTGATAATTCGGCGAATTCATCAGCTTCGCAAGTCCGAAATCCGCGAGAATCGCTTCGTATTTGGAATCGAGAAGAATGTTATTGCACTTCACGTCTCTGTGCAGAATCGCTGGAACGCAGTCGTGGTGAAGATAAGCGAGACCCTGAGCGGATCCGATCGCGATCTTGTAACGAGTTTCCCAATCCAAGCTTCTGTTTCCTTGAAGCAATTGCTGTAGATTCCCGTTGGGGAAGTAATTGTAGAGAAGCAGCTTCACGGATTTATTGGAGCAGTAACCTAAAAGCTTCACGATGTTTCTGTGCCTGATGTTACCCAGAATCTGAATCTCCGCCGCGAAAGAATCAAGCGTAGGTTCTCCTCCTCCGTCGTCGTCTTTAGTTTTCCAGAGCTTTTTCACTGCAATGGTCTCTCCGTTGGGCATTTCCGCTTTGTAAACGATTCCGGAACAGCCTTTTCCGATTACGTTCTCGTCGATTAGGCAATTCACAATGTTGTTGACGCTGATGCCCAGTTTCTGAAACGGAATGAATGTCCATGGGTAGGAGAAATCTTCTGCTGTCGATGTAGAAGACGACATCGTTGCTGATTTCTGAGTTGCGTAGCGGTGATTGTTGCGTAAGACGAGAAGCCAGGCGGCGAGAATGGCGATGGTGATTGAAGCGAGGATTACAGCGATTAAAACTACGATCTTCGGGGATCTGACTCCGTTACTTTGTCCATTGTGTGATGAGCAAGTGACTCCGTCAACTGAGTGGCAGAGATTTGTGTTCTGGAGATACGAACTTGCGGAGATCGTTTTGAAGAAGGGTGTAGCTGGGATAGGACCAGAGAAGTTGTTGGAGGAGATGTTGAGAGAAGCTAGGCTCGTGAGTGAACCGAGAACTTTGATGTCACCGTGAAGCAGATTGCGTGAGAGATCGAGTGACTGCAACTGCGTGAGGCCTGTGAAAGTTTCAGGGATGTCTCCGGTGAAGGCGTTGTAGCTCAAATCCAGGTTTATAGTCAAGCTCGTGACTAGGCCGAGTTCTTGTGGGATTTCGCCAGATAAGCTGTTGAAGCTTAGATCAAGCAGTGTAAGCTTCTGCAGATTCTTGATGGATTTAGGGATTTGGCCAGTGAGGAGATTGTTGTTGAGGATCAGCTTGTTCAAGTAACTGAAGTTTCCGAAACTCAGCGGTATGTTTCCGGTGAAGCTGTTTCTGCTCAGATCAAGCTGCTCTAGATTCACAAGGTTCCCTAGCTGAGCAGGGATATCTCCGGTGATGTAGTTATTGTGCACATCTAAGAGCTCAAGCACAGTGATGTTGGAGATCTCGTAAGGAAGCTCACCAGAGAAATGGTTCATGTAGAGATCAAGAAACACCAGGTTTTGTAACTGGCCTATCTCTTTAGGGACCTGACCTGAAAGTTGGTTCTCTCCGAGTCTTAGCCTCACAAGCGACTGGCATTTCGCTACGCTCTTTGGTAATCCACCGGATAAGGAGTTTCCGAGAAGGAGAAGCTTGCTGAGCCTCTTTAAACTGAAGAGCTCTTCGGGGATTCTTCCTGTTAGCTTATTCCTAGAGAGGTCTAGAGCGATTAGGTCCGTGCAGTTGCCAAAGGAAGACGGAATTGTTCCTGAAACTGCGTTCTCCCACAAGAAAAAGCTCTGCAGAGACTTCAGCTTTCCGATTTGGGAAGGTATGGAGCCTGATAACTTGTTCTTGTCCAGCTGAAGAGCAATGAGGCTGGAACAGTTACTTAATTCCCACGGAATCTGACCGGTGAACATGTTATCAGACAACTGAAGCTGCTCCAACCAAACAAGCTTCCCCAAATCTCCAGGAATCTCACCGGATAGATCGTTGGCCGAAACATCAAATACCACAAGGGAAGAACAGTTGGAAATCTCAGGTGGGATGACTCCAGATAAAGAATTCCCCCATAGAAGCAAGCTAGTGATCTTCTGGAGCTTACCCAGTTCCTTTGGGATGGATCCAGTTAGCTTGTTCATGTGCAAATACAAGTTCCTGAGCTCTGAGCACAGACCCAGTTGAGGTGGAATGGTACCGGAGACATCAGTATCATACAGAGCCAAAGTTTGCAAATTTACCAAGTTCCCAAATGTGGAAGGGATTTGACCTGACAAACCACTGGCTGCAAGCCCTAAAGTTGTCAAATTCGTCAGAAACCCTAGCTGAGCAGGGATAGGGCCTCCGAGATTAGGGTTACCACCAAGCCTGAACTGCTGAAGAGAGACCAAAGAGCCTAAACTTGAAGGAATCGAACCATTCAGCAGATTGTCCTGAAGACAAAGAACTTGCAAGGAAGAAAGATTCGAAATCTGTGAAGGGATTGAGCCAGAGAGCTTGTTGGCATTCAAGATAAGGAACTGGAGAGAAGAGAGGCGGCCTAGCTCTGACGGAATTGGACCAGAAAGAGCGTTTGATGAAAGGTCGAGAAGCCTGAGGTGGGTGAGTTTTCCAAATGAAGGAGGGATTGGGCCAGAGAGGTTTGTGGAGGAGAGGTTTAGGAACTGAAGAGAGGAGAGAGAAGATAGGTCTGGGATTGAAGAGAGGTTAAGGAAAGTGTCGGGGATAGAGACAGAAATCACTCTGTTGTCTGCAGAACATGTAATGCCATACCATGAACATGGTGTCTGGTGTTGTGGGTCCCATGAGGAGAAGAGTGATGAAGAAGGGGATGATGGTGATTCTCTCTTGAGAGAGAGAAGAGCTTGGCCGTCTGATGAAAGAGAAAGAGTGGGTTGGGCCATGGAGACCCATGAACAGCAAAAGAACAAGAAAAACAAGAAAAAAATCAACTGTTTGCTGCTATAATCGAAAGATTGCCTCTTTATGATGGAAAAATGGTTGAAATGGAATAAATTGGTGAAATGGTTTGGTTCTTTCTCCATCGAATCTCTGGTTATTGAAATGAGTGGAGATTCAATTGGTGGTGGTGGTGGTAATGGAGGACGAGGAAGAAAAGCAAAGTTGTCTCTTATCTTTTTGGTTGAACCTTGAGGAGACAAGAAGCATGTGTAAGGGCTTTGCTTTCTGATTGCTTAGGGTTTACACTAAACAACTGCCGAACAAGAACAATAACTGTAGATAATAGCCATGTGGAGCTAAGAGTGGAGTCTTCACACTCTCTCCCATGGAGAAACTCTCTGGCCGGGGGAAAAAGATGGAGACTTTACCCGGAGAGGGTGGTGGTAAATAATGGTGGCTGCGGCGGAGCTAAGAGGTTGATGAAGACGACGTTGGACTTTGAGTCTCACTTTTTTTTTTTCTCTCTCTGTCTCTATTTCTTCTCGTTTGTTGCTTGTTGTTGCCTTGGGAAGACTAATAACAAGCTTTAATAATGAGTTTTTAAATTATTATAGTGCAGTGATTTGGGCGCCACCGGATTTTCTTCCGTTTTATCATGGATGTGTGTGCAATGTGTATATACAATTATACACAATACTTTCAAAAAAATATTCAAACTATTAACATCGGTCTACATTTTTACAATTAACAACTCTGTATATATTTCAAAACCCAAGGTATTGATAATTAAGTATTGCTTCCAAAAATCAAGGTTCATAATTATGCTTTGCTTTTTGTAAAATTATTCACGGACCAGAAATATCTAGTAGAAATTATAAGTGTATCAATTTTTCTTCTTTTTTTGCCTGAGAAGAACAACATTACTTTCTGAAAAAAAATACCAATATGATTGTATTTACTTTATCATAAGGATGGGTCTTAAAAATATAAAAAATATTACTGGTTTAGTATTAATGAATGTCCATATCACCCACATGTATTCGATTTCTTACGTCTATTTTATAAGATTTGTCAATGAAAAAGCGGGTGCATGTGTATAATTCATAAGTGAAGAGAAAAAATTAACAGAGTTTTGAAGAAAGGATATCAGAACGTATAAGCAACTGAGTTATTATATATTTATATTGTATAATGAATGTTACATCCACACATATTTTAGTGGTTAAGGGTGTAGCTAAAAGAGTAACAATACATGTTATTGCCCTTGTCTTCTTCTACCATATTCTTCTCCCTTTTGTCGACCACTCCCAACCGTTGGATCTTCAAGTACGTACACGTAAATGAAGTGTAATATCTATTACTACTTTAGCCCGACGCGACGAAATGATGATCACAAGTCATTTAAATTTTCTTGGTAGTGAATAAAGTAATTAGGATTATAAATAGGGAACACACAAGTGATGAGAGGAAGCATGTGGGAGACGGTGAAGTTAAAAACTTAAAAGTGAGTTTGGAGGGAAGCCCCTATTGTTTCGTGTCGTGTTTCTTTGATTATGGAATGGGTTTTTTTCTTTTCTTAAGAGCATCTCCAATGGCAATAAAGATGAAATATGGGGCTGGGTTGAAGATGCTCTAAGTGTCGTTAGATAGGTTAATTGATTGAAGAAATTGTCGTAGACCTAAAAGAAATATTATAGTTAGATAAAATGATACGTAAAAAATCAAAATTACAATACCAAGGCAGAGGAAGTGGGTGCGTTTTGGGAGATGAGCGCAGCATCAAAAGATTGTTTATAAAAAATACACTCACATGAAGGAGAGAGGACTATATTTTAGATTTTGACCTCTTTTTACTCCCCATTTAAAGTTTGGTGCATAACATACCATAACTTGATACTAAGAGATACCTTTACTTTAAAGATTTTGTTTTCAGTAAATAGTACAATAATTTTTCGGCGCCGGTAGATTCATCAATCTACTAGATGACTATCCAAAAGAAAATGTTATCAGAGTCACGAATTCAAGCATCAATGATGAAAAAGATTGAAACATTAATTTTAAACATATTTTAGTCCTTGTTTGAAAAAGATTGAAATTACTGAATTGTCACTGGTCAAAAAATACAGTATTGAAAATTATTAATCACAAAAAAGTGATGCATTTATAGTTAAGTTTTAGGGAGGAATTGGCAATTTACCCCAAATAAAAGGGGTTCTTTTTCTTTTTGGTAATGCAACGGGAAACAAATGTCTCCTGTTAATTTATTGAATAGAAAAGTTACTACAAACGAATGTCTCGAGGACGTGATAAACCGATCTTGTCTTCCCACAAAACTGTTGCCAGCGATGATGGGACAAGATCAAACAAATGAAAACCTAAAGGAAGAGAGAAAGCGAGGTTCGCTAGCCCATCAGTTAAGCAATTCGCCTCTCGAAACACATGAGAAACACGGACCGACCAGTCCTTTGACAAATAGTCATGGCACAATCGCACCAGGAAAGATAAGGGATGAGCAGAGTTGACCCCTTTCTTCAGAAACCCAACCACTAATTCCGAATCCACTTCAATCTCCAACTGTGACACTCGCTTCTCTCATGCTATTACCAACCCGTAATACACTCCCACAGTTCTGCTAAGGGCTCTTGTCCCTTTATTCCTTTTTTGACTTTTGTCATTTTTGGCCAAGATTGCCCTTCAATTCTTTTAAAAATTCATAGTAAATATTTTTTAAAGTGAAACAAAATTCCATAATTCCTAAAAATGATCTCATGATTGTGTAAAATATTTAAACATTTTTGAAAATGTTTATGATATTAGGAAAAATGAAGTTTCGTTCTACAAATCTATAATATCAAAGTAGAATACGTTTTTTACAAGATATTCGGAGGTCTAACCGCCGTAGAACATAATATCTACAACTTATTTATTTGTCTTCGTGAAAACTCTGAAAAATTATTCTTTCAGAAACATACAGAGTACGAAGTAAGTTGTAGGCAGCGATTAGATTAGAGACTTCATTTCAGATAATGATAAGGTAACTTATGATTTAATCAACTGTAGTAACATACGTTCAAAAAAAACCTAAGTGTATTAACAAGTGTAGCTAATTGCCTAATTCGTCTGCATGCACCCTCCAAAAGCAAATGCTTTGACACGGCCGCTAATTAATGGTTGCTCCAGCTAATCTACTTGTAAACTAACATTTGTTGGAGTCTTGGAGACCCCTTTTCCCTGTATTAGAGGCATACTTATCATTGCTATTAGTAAACATCTATCTTATTCTTTTCTATGGCAAAAGTCAAGAAAAATTGTTTATTTCAAAGTGATACATGATTAAGATAAAACTTCTCTTAACAATCACACCAAAAAAAGGAAGAAAAAACTTGATTAATTCAAAGGTATACAAGCTGAACAAACAAACCGAAGAATTCATTAAGGTCCAAAAGGTCAAAAGTATTGGTTGCATGTTCATATCAACTAAGAGCAATCACAACTTACAGAGACCTTGAAATGAGATTGCTGGTTTATCATTTTTTGTAGCATCATGTGTTTCAGTTTCAAACAAACATCACAAGTTTAGTATGGGGAAGATAAACTTGGAGGTTAACTTTCACTTCAATTATTGGGTTAAGTCGTTATAGTGTTGGATAGAAGTATATACATATATAGCTATGGTCGTTGGTCCCATACCACAAGGAACATGCAGTATTATGGCTGATGCAACTTTGCAAGCATCTTCATAGCAAACGTCTTCAACTAATCGATAAAATGAGGTTTCATTTGGATCCTAGGGTTCATAGTATTGACACTATATGATCACGAACTACTGAGTTAATCTCAACGAATTCACAAGCTATTTTTTTCTTACATCGCATAAATTGCTGAATCTTTTGATTATTTTCTGTCCCCAAAAAGTATTAATCAAGGAACCATACTGACATGATTATGATCATCTCATCTCTAATATTTTTGGCCTCAGCGCTTCCATTAGTTACATTTGCAAAAACTTTTGATTTTGTTGTATCAGTTGTATTGTAATGTGTCAATGTGATATATTTGAGATCGGCTAAGACACAATCAATCATATCCAAATGTTTTCTGTAAGAGATTTTTTTTAAAATGTGTGTATAATTTTTTTTTTTTTTTTTAGCTACAACTTTTTTTGGTTTATCATACATCTAATGTTCATCATTTGTAATGATCTGTTTTTATTTTTTTTTGTCCACTTGGCCAATTACCACTCGCACAGTTTGACCAAAAAACAATTTCCACTCGCACAGTCATATATTAATTTCACACTTAATATGATGCATGCAAATATTTTCTTTTTTCTTTTTTTTTTTCCCGTTAGAATATGGAACATTTTTCAGTTTGAATATATATATTTTTTTCCATTTCTCTAATTTTAGAATATGAGTTATGAAAAAATATTTTTTCCTTCTTCCATTATAATATGAAATATTTTTTTCCGTTTAGAATATTGTAAATATACGTTTTCATTTTGTTAACACATTTTAAAATAGTTTTTTTGTTCCTTTTTTTTTTCAAAACACATATCAAAGACTTAATATGAGTAAAATTAAAGTTGACAAATGTCAGCGATAACCTATTATAGAGGTTCACAAAACCTAATTCATGCATTTAGAGGAATTTATTTAATACATTATTAAGAATTTAAGATTAGTTAATATAACCTATTCCATGTACTATTAAGATTTTGTTTAATTAAATTTAATATGTGTTTACCTATTCCATGTACTATAATAGGATTTTGTTTATTTGAATTTAATATGTGTTTGGACAGTATATATTTAATGATTGTGAAACATTTTTCTGTTAGGATATAATAAATATTTTGTTTTCTTTTACTATAATGAATACAATTTTCTCTTTTCTAAATTTTTGTTTAAGTTTTTTTTCAGTACACATGTCATGATCTTAACAACCATAAAACTAAAAGTGACAGATGTCGCGATCCTCTAAATTATAAAAATCTTATGTGTCGCAACCACATCGCGTGCATCCAGCTTTGTATAATCAGATTTCCAATTTATATGATAAGATTTTCGTTTTTATTATAAAAGGTTAAAAATTTTCCTTATTTTTTTTTTTAGTTTACATACATATTCCATGTACTAATAGGAATTTTTAAAATAGGAGTTTATGGAACTTATTCCATACAGTTTTAGGATATTTAGTTTACATACTTATTTCATGTACTAATAGGTATTTTTTATTACATTATTTTCAATTTATCTAATAAGATTTTCGTTTTTATTATAAAAGATTAAAATTTTTCTTTTGATTTCTTTTTCCTTTTTTATTACATTATTTTTAATTTATATAATAAGATTTTTCGTTTGTATTATAAAAAAATTAAAATTTTCCCTGAATTTTTTTTTCCTTTTTCTCAAGGACAAGTGTCACGATCTTAATGGAAGTAACATTAAAAGTGACACATGTCGCAATCCTATATTCTATAAAAATCATACGTGTCGCAACCACATTTTGCGCATGCAGTTTTATACTTTTACTAGATTAAGACCCGCGTATACGCGAGTTTATTTTAAGATTTTGTAATAAAATCATGGAAAAGTATTAAACCAAATTTGATCATTTTAAAGTAAACAGAATAATATTAAAAACCCGATAAAAATATTTAAATAAAATAAGATCGGTAACCTTTTTACGTTTTTATTGTAATTGGTAATTTTTTTGAATTCATGATATAAGAAATGAATTAATTTGTTTTATTTTTATTTTTATCCAATATAGATGACTTATATATGTCTAAATATGATCAACTGATTAATTAATTCAATAAAACTTTATTATTCCATTCAAGAGATTTCAATTGATGAAATCTTTATTTAATTTTTTTTACCTAACGATATTGAAAATATATCAAAAAATGGCAGATACATTATACCAAAACTGCTTATAATATGGGACAAAAGGAGTATTAAACTATTTAAAATTAGAATATTGGTTCATTATATTTTCTTAATATTAGTTAGTTGCTTGATAATTAATTTGTTAGTTTTCTATTTATATTGTTTCTTTCTCAATTTTGTTTTTGACTCAGAACATTATAAATTTTCATTTTCATTATTAGTTAGTTTTTTTATTATCATTATTTTATTACACATATCGCAATTTTGTGAGTTATAAAAATCATACGTATTGCTATCATGTTGTTCTTTTTGATGAGTTTGTGAATAAGAAAAAAAAAGACTAGGGGTTCATGTAACTTATTCCATGCAGTTATAGGAAATTTAGTTTACCTAATCTATTTCATATACTAATAGTATTTTATCTTTATATTATTAATTTGAATCTTATATGTGTTTGGATAATATAAATTTGATGAATGAGAAACCTTTTTCTATTAGGATATGACAAATATAATTTTTTTTATTTTAACTATAAAAGATTAACTAAACCTAACTTATTTCATGTAATAATATGATTTTTATTTATTTCATTAATTTGAATCTTATATGTGTTTATTAATTTGAATCTTATATGTATTTGGATAATATAAATTTGATGAATGAGAAACCCTTTTCTATTAGGATATGACAAATATAATTTTTTTTTCTTTTAACTATAAAAGATTAACTAAAACCTAACCTATTTCATGTAATAATATGATTTTTATTTATTTCATTAATTTGAATCTTATATGTGTTTGGATAATATAAATTTGATGAATGAGAAACCCTTTTCTATTAGTATATGAAAAATATAATTTTTTTTTCTTTTAACTATAAAAGATTAAAATTTCGTTTTTTTTCCTTTATCTAATTTTTTTTAATTATTATTTTTTTTCATTTTTTTCTAAGACACATGTCACGATCTTAACGGACATAACCTTAAAAGTGACACATGTCGTGATCTTATATTTTATAAAAATCTTACGTGTCGCAACCACGTCGCGCGTATCCAACTTTATATAATAAGACTAGTAGAGTACCCGCACGTTTGTGCGGTGTGACGTTGTTGTTTTGTGTAGAAAATTTAAACCCTAAATCCGAACCCGACAAAAAACCCTAATCAAAAAATTTAAAAACCCAAACTTTTTTAATAGGTCTAAACATGAAAATCCGAAATAAAAAAATCCCGAAAACCCTGACTGAACAAAAAAATCTGGAAACTTTTTCACCCGGAACCCGACCCCAATACCTAATCAAAATTTTAAAATACTCAATTTTTTTAATATATCTAAACCCGAAAACCAGAAATCTAAAAAATCCGGAAAACCCTAAACTGAAAAAAAAATTGAACCTAACCCGAACAGAAATTTTCAAAGAAACCCGAACAATTTCTATATATCTCTATAAAATTATGTCTCAGATTTTCACCCAAACCCGAACTTGTCTATAAAAACCCGAAAATCCAAAAAGCATATTCTATTGATTTGGAATTATCGTTAGATTATGTTAAGTTTTCTTTTGCAGATTTTTAAGAGATGAGAAACGGAAGTTTTCTAAACCATCGGTTTATTTTAAGTTATTATTCTTGTATCCAAACAATTTTTTCCATTTATTCTTCTATCCAAATAGATTTTTCTCTTATTCTTATATCCAAACAACTTTTGTTTCCATTTATCTTCTATCCAAATAGATGTTTCTCTAATTCTTGTATCCAAACATTAGAATGTACTTCTCAATTAATAATATAATATAAATAATATAATATAAAGATATATAAAATATAATAAGATCTTGACCTTTTCGTTAACCGATTGAAAACCGGAATGCGATTAATTTAATAAACCGCCGGTTCTAACGTAAGAAACATAAAAAATCAACATTTTCAATCCGTCTCCCACCAAAGGTCGTTAAAATCTCAAGTCTCAACCTCTTCTTCTTCTCTCTCTCAGCTGGGTTTTGATTTGACGTGATCGGAGCATATGGCGGAAGTAGTATCACGATCGCGACGAACGGAGGTTTCTGGACCTTTCTCTCTCTTCCCCGTTGTTTCGTTTACGTATTGTCTGGTTTGATTAGGTTTATTTGCCGAACTTTGGGGATAAGTAATCTGAAATTTTTGCAGATCAGTTTTGCTACAATATGCTGCTCAGCTTTCTCCTGTCTCCAGCTCTACTGGGCACGTCTTATCCTCCGCAAATGGTTCAACGTTTCTTCCACCGAATCAGATTATAGCGCCGATACTGACGACGAGAGATTCACCAATTCCGGCAGCCAAGGTCAATCTGATTCTCCGGGAACTAATTAGTCTTTAGTTAGAAATTTTCGCAACTCTCTAGTCTCTAGTGACTGAATTTGAACCTGATGTAGCAGAATTTGACCCAAGTAGCTCTGGAGTTACGAAAGATGTGGATACTAATGGTAATGTGATTCGTTAACTCTCAATTCAGTGACTTAGCGTTTTCGTTTTTATAAGAGGAAATATATTCTCTAAAGATGCTTTTTTCTTGACTAATCTCAGATGTACCTAAGCTTAGAAGACGAAATTCTGAAACTTTCAGGGTGCAGTATATGGACACACAAGCAATAAGGTCTTTTGATTTCTCTGCTTTATCTTGCAAATCCTCAATCTTCTCTTGCTGGCTCGTCATGTTTTTGCTATATTTCGAGTTTTTATCTGTGCAAAAAGAACTTCTCTTGTTGGTTAAATCCACCATTAGTGAGTCCCTGGTGTTTTGTGGTTTTGATGTAGCCAGAATCTGTGCTGGGACATGGAATGTTGGAGGAAGAGTTCCACCAGCTGACTTGGATATCGATGGTTGGCTAGACACTGTTGAGCCTGCAGACATTTATGTTCTTGGGTATTGGTTCTCTCTGAATCTTTCGTTTTTCATAACTACGAGTTTTTGCTTGTGTTCAGTGTTTTATGATTCAGATGCATATTTGCGGTTTTTTTTCGTTTCCAGTCTTCAGGAGATTGTTCCCTTGAATGCTGGAAACATTTTTGGAATGGAGAATGACCAGCCTGCTTCTGAATGGGAGAACATTATACGTGATGCCTTAAACCGAGTTCGTCCTAGAAAGCTGAAGATTGTTAGTCACAGTGATCCTCCTTCTCCGTCAAAGTTTAAGCCATCCAAAGAGGTCTCTTTCAGCGTGCAAGATATGTTTGTTGAAACAAGTAATGATGCTTGCGATGACAGCACGGAGAGACCAAACGTAAGTGAAGATTCGCTTACTAATGCATCACCAAATACTCAAGACAGCTCTCTCTCGGTGCGAATTAATAGTGACTCACAGAGAGAAGAAAGGTTTAGTTATACTGAAAGAGTTGGTTTGAGCTGGCCAGAGCCTCCATTGAAGCTGCTAAACCAATATGTTTTGGGAAAACGTGGTTCCTTCAAGTCAGTGAATCTAACTATCAAGAATCTGAGAAAACCATCGTATGTACGGATCGTGAGCAAACAGATGGTTGGAGTGTTTCTCACCATATGGGTTCGTAGGAGCTTGCGCAAGCATATAAGCAACCTTTGTGTGTCTACTGTTGGTGTTGGTATCATGGGCTACATTGGTAACAAGGTCTTGATTTTCTCTTATCTACATTGCTCTAAATAGTTTATTCCTAAGGTTAGCAATAACTTTACGGTTTCTTGCGTTGTTACAGGGATCTGTGTCTGTGAGCATGACAATCTATCAAACACCGTTTTGTTTCTTGTGCACGCATCTGTCCTCAGGGGAAAAAGATACAGATCACCAGAAAAGAAACGATGACGTGCGTGAAATCCACAGAAGAACGCAGTTTCTTCCGCAATCTTTAAATGCAAATGGACTTCCAAGAAGCATCCGTGATCATGAGTAAGTTTTCTTTCTCAGAAACTAGACAAAAATTTCTCTTAAATGATGATGAAGATGTAAGAGGAACGTTCTGTAGGAGAATAATCTGGCTTGGAGATTTGAACTATCGGATTAACTTGTCGTACGAGAAGACACATGAGCTTGTTGCAAGAAAAGAATGGCAGAGGCTGGTTGAGAATGACCAGGTACGTTTCATTGCATTCTTTTGGCTAAGTTTTGATGAAGAGTCCAAGCTAAGATTGAAATATACATGTTCTTATTCCTTTGTAGCTCTCAAGAGAAATGACTAAAGGGAACGTATTCGAAGGATGGTCAGAAGGAGCTTTAGGGTTTCCACCAACTTACAAATACGAAATCGATTCAGAAAACTACATCGGGGATGATCCGGAGTCCGGTAAACGTAAACCGGCCTGGTACTGTTTTCACACACTGTGATACAATGCTTTTTTCCTTATTACACATAAGAAAGCACATTGATAAGGCTAAAAGTGAATGTGATTGATTTAGGTGTGACCGAATCATTTGGAATGGTAAGGGAATGAGGCTTCTTAGTTACAGAAGGAACGAGGTTAAACTATCGGATCACCGTCCTGTCACAGCCACGTTCTTGGCAAAGGTTGAGGTTTTGTCTCCACGGAAACTTCATCGTGCACTTGCACTCACTTACTCGGAGATCCAAAGCCAATAAGCTGTTACAGTTGCCTAAAATACACATCTCAGGTCAGATCCATATGTACAAAACTCCGTTTTGGTATAGAGAGAGTGGATTAATTTGTATAGAACATACTTCTCATTGAAGGAATGTATAATAATAGTATGAACGCCAAAAGCACAAAAATTGAGTTGAATTGAAGATTACATTTCATTTTGCTTCACCTTAATTATAAAACAAGTTAATTGTATTACTATACTACGAAGCTGTTGCAGCTAACTATTGTTGTCTACACAGAAATGGGCTATCTTGGAAAAAGGGTAAACCAAAATTGTCCCATATGGGAAACAGAACTAATAAGAAGAGCAAAGTTGGATAAGATAAAGCAGTGGTTACTTAAAGAGATTAACATGTATAATTGAGTTTAGGTGATGATCAAGAAATTCGTTTGTCTTAACAAATGCGTATGGAGTTATAGTAAAGGCTAAGAAGAAAAGTTTCAGATTAACATGTATAATTGAGTTTAGGTGATGATCAAGAAATTCGTTTGTCTTAACAAATGCGAATGGAGTTATAGTAAAGGCTAAGAAGAAAAGTTTCATATGGATTATACATAAAAACAAATGCGTCTAGCACCGTCGCTAGTCAAACTGTTACCTTTTATCTTCACCAGTGTAGATTAAACAAAATGCATGCAGAGATAAAGAAAGAAGCAGGAGACTATCTTCACCTTTTACCAAAAAAAAAAAAAAAAAAAAAAAAACATCAAACTAATCATCATCTAAAAGACACAGAGCATTGAATTTGTTAACGATCTCAAACGTTCCACGATGTTGTTGGAGGTGAGGCTTAGATGATGTTGATACGCTCTTGGGTTTACGCTTCTGTCCTGGTCCTGGTTGGCTCATAGGTGTTGTCTCGGTGATATTAAACTTAAGATCCTCTACATGGTCTACAAACGCGTAAGCGTCATTGTTACAACAGCTAAACATAGTTCCAAAGCCTTGGATTTCAACACGTTGGAGAGTATTCCTTTCCGGATTGAAGTAATAAACATAAAACGGTCTATATGTATTGTTCGGTGACAAAACAAATTCACCTGTAGCTGTCACTCCAGCGACGGAAATATCGTGGAAATCATTGGGGTCATCAAGGAATTCATCATCCCGTAAAGTGTAGACATGTACATATTCCGACCATTCCCCTTTTTCGACATCCTCTAGAACCAACATACGCAACTCAAGGGCACGACTCCAAGCACGAACCCTACTAGCGTAACGAAGAACGCTACACACTTTACCCTTATAGTTTATCAATTTCCCATAATGCCATCCTACATCAATAAACTTGAATTTCTCTGACCGAACATTGAAACAAACTAACACATAAGACCTTTCGTCAGGTATTACAGATGAGTAATACAAAACCCCATCAATGCATATCCCCTCTTGAATAGAATACATAGGATAATGGGTTTTAGAACATTTCTCTAACTGTTAACCAGAATTACGTAATGGAATGAGAGGGAATAAGGCATTCCTCTTCATTCCTAAAAAAATTTACCATTTGTAAGGAATCCTTATTCACTGTGGGACCCACATAATTCCCCTTTGTTCCTTGAGTTAAAAGGAATTATAGTACAAATATATTCCATCCCAAATTTTTCAAGGAATGAAAAGGAACAAGATAAAAAATGATAATAACATATTTTAATATACATATTGATAATAAAATTGTATAAAATTTACCTTTTATTTTTGGTGACCGAAATTTTACATTTTTATAAACAGCTTTTATTATATGTATGTGAAAAATCTTTCTCTCATCTAACCTAATACACCGGCTAAAGAGAAAAACAAGAGGTACACGATCTTCTTTTGTATGATTAACTATTCGATAGCTAAGAAACATGTCTATTGATGAATTGATGATTTGATATAACGCATGTATCATTTGTATTTGTTATATATAGGTATTATTCTAGTGATATTTGAGTATTTTAATTTTCAGAATATTTGTTCCTTTTTTGTTACCATTCTAGTGATATTTTGTTCCATTCCTTCTCTAAAATCTATTCCTTATAATTTGTTTCTTATTGTTCCTCATGTTCCTATTCTTTATCATTCCTTTTATTCCAATTGTGGTTACCAGTTGGAGCCTTTATCTTCCTCCACCTCATTTCTCCACTTCCTAACGTTAGAATTCTATGATCATCACAACCAGCGATGTACAATACTTTGGACTGTTTGTCAACGGGATCAAACCCTAAAAAACTTTTTGAGTATGTGTATATGCCATGATTTGGATCAAACCCTAAAGAACTTTCTGAGTTTATGTAACTTGTCAGTTTAGGTAAGAAGGCAAACTGTCCCGTGCTAGGGTTACGTATCACATGCTGCATATGCATCGTCTCTTCAACACCTTTTGAGATCCGAACAGAACGGAAACAAAACAAACCAGAGGTATGACCACAAAAGTCTTCACAGAACTTTATATGAGAATCAAGGGCTACTACAAGAGGCGACGACTTCTCATATGGATTACGAGGCTGAGGCGACGAGAAGAAGTGCCACTCACCTTTTCCAATTCCTTTGATGGCGAATAAGAGACGCGGACGAGAAGAGGACCTGGTGAGGAACAACTCCGTGAAATCTGGACGGCAAAGTATGGACGCCCATTGCTTCGACACGAAGAGAAACCTCGCGGCTGACTTTGCAGGCAATCTCGAGATTATCTCGAGAAAGAGATCAGTTGGGATGGAATTCATCATCGTCGTCGTAACTTAGTGATGAATTCAAAAATTACAAATCGGGGCAGACACTCCAACTTTATAAATACAAAGTTGGAGAGCCTAGGGCATTAATTTATTCCAAACTAAACCAAATCGAGGTTTGGTTAATTTGGTCCGACTTTGGTTTAAACGCATAAACCGATCTTTTGTCTTGAGTTCGACTTCATCCAGCCAGGTTTAGACAAGAAAGCAAGCGGTCTTGTCCCATCAAGCACCGACTTTCAACATGTTTGTTGACTTGGTATATTGTCCAACCAGTCCTACAACATCAACCAGGCCTAGTGGCCTACCTGTTACTTTCTCCGATCGATCGTCTCAAAATGGTGATATATTGACAAAAAACCGACTAATCATCGAGTTCCAGTCCCCATTCTGGATTTGCCCTTCTTCAAAGATATGGGAAGTCGATACCTCCACCGAGGAGAAGTATATAACTACTGGTGGTAGCTCCAGCACGACAGAGAGCTTCTTTAAGATTCAGAAATATGGAAACAGACAAAACACTTACAGCTAGTTCCCCAAAGTAACTCAAGTGTAAAAGTTGTTGGTGCCATCGGTACTGGTCTTTTCGATACACCCATGCTTGTTCTTAATTAAAGATGATGATGATGATGAGAATGCTTTTCCGGTTAAGTTCCGTGAGGTTGACGCATCCATGGTTAAGTTTGAGAAATCGAGTCTAAGGATGTTCTCTTCTTTCTAAATTTGTAAACGAGCCCTTGCATGTTCAATCATAAGCAAAATCTTATATGTTCAGTTCATGATTCGGTGAAAAAACATGTTGAACGAGCGTTTCTAGGTTAATAGCAGTGAAAAAGATTCAGTTACGAACCAGTAAAAATCGAGTTTCTTCCTCTCATTTTAGGTGGAGAAAGGGTGCTTGCATCTCAAGTTATCCCTATCAAGCAATTACAAATCATTAACATTATCATAAATAAACCAGTGGTAGACCTTTATTTAGGTCTACTCCATGTGGAGATTAGTTTTGCAATTGATCGAGAAAAATATTTATTTTAGAGGTGTACCGTGGAGATCTACTCCACGTGAATTTTGCAATTGATCGAGGAAAATGTTTTTTTGGGAGGTCTACCTCTTAGGTCTACCTAAAACAAAAAAGTTGGTTTCGCAGTTGAAACAAGTTTGACTTTCCTCAAAAAGTAAAGATTTTCCGACATTGAAGTCTACCGTCAGGTAGACCGTAGTTTAGGTCTACTGGTCAACGCAAAAAACTGAGGTCGACCATCAAAGTCTAATAGAGGAAAGTCAAACTTGAGTCAACGGAAAATTAACTTTCTTTTTGTAGGTAGACCTTAGGCGTAGACCGATTCTGAGGTCTACTTTTTCTGGTAGACCGATTTTTCCTGGTAGACCGATTCAGAGGTCTACCATGAAAAGTAGACTTACAACGTAGACCTCGTTATGCTCGGTAGACCGATTCAGGGGTCTACCAATCAAAACGAGGTCTACCACGGAAAAAGTCAAACTTTGGTCAATTACAAAACTAATCTCCACGTGGAGTAGACCTCAAGGTACACCACAAAAAAAAACATTTTTCTCGATCAATTGCAAAACTAACCCTCCACGTGGAGTAGAACTAGATGTAGGTCTATGTTAACGACTTAATTGCGGTCTACTAAGTAGATCTACTTATTAAATATGTTATTATGTGTTTTTTTATTGTCATTTTTTGGGTTAATATATCAAATATTTTGAAAGTTTTCTTGAACACTTTGTTGTTTTTACTCGTTAACTTGCTTCTGTATGAGTTTCAAATATTCTTTCGGCGTAATTGAGGCTCTGTTCAGTTTTTTTTTTAATTAGTTAACTAGCTTAATTTTGTGGTAGACCAAAGTGGAGATCTACGCGTTTGGTATATGCGTTTTGTCTACTAATCCGCTTATGTTGTTTGGTTTGTTTTTGTTGCAGAAAATGGTTTGTGTAGCTTTCGTTTATGGAAAATGGCTGATGATGAAAGATAGGTCATGGTATTTTGAGGTGGATAAAGGAAAAGAAGGGAGAATGTTCTACTTGCGGGTCTACTTCGTAGAGGTAGATTGAAACTAAGGTCTACTCGCAGAGATAGACTGAATATGAGATTTAATTCATAGAGCTAAACTGAAAATAAGGTCGACGATGAAAATCTATGTGGGAGGTCTACATCATAGATCTATGTAAAAGGTCTACTTTGCAGTTCAAAACATCGGAAATCGTTAATCGGGCGGTCGAATCGAAATTTGAGATTTTTAAAAAACGGAGATTAAGCGGGGATTAAACGGGAATGAAATTTTGACTATATTTTATATATTTTTCAAACATTTTTATATATATAACTAATACATTATCTATTAAAATGAATCATGGAAAAGTTTTCATTCCAAAACATCATCTACAGTGATTAATCTCCAAGAATAAAAATAATTAAAAAAAAAAAAAAAAAGTAGAAAAAATATAAAAAAATCGGCAGTCTGAGAAGTGAGAACGACACCATTGTTGTCTTCCCCAATAACTCGTGCGGCAGCAATATATCACCGCTCCCGTCCAACCTATCTCCATAATCTTCGGAATCGGCATCGTCATCTCCTTCCCGGCGATTATCTTGTACTTTTCTTAAAGAAGCTTCGAGCAGTTATGCGCCGGAAGCAACGATGCCACGATGCCGGACGAGGACGGCGCCACTGGTTGGTTGACCAGCACCTCCGATTACGAATCTGATTACTCTGATTCTTAGGAAAGTGAGAGTGAGGATGAGAGGAGGAGGAAGAAGAGGGAAGAGAGAGAGAGAGAGGAAGAGAAGGAAGCGAGAGAAAGAAGAAAGAACAGCGTTTTGAAAACAAAGTCGCGTTTCAACGGTCGTTGACCGTTGACCAATCTGGGCCACACGATTAAAGCTAAACGAAACGGTGGCCGTCCGACGCACGTTTTTACTGCCGATTAAACGGCGTTTTGCCCGTTTTTTTTAACACAGCTTATTTGTAAATGACTATGTATTGTAAACACTTATATGGTATAGACGATTACTAAAGCTATGGTATTCGTTACCACTATTGAGTTAAGTTTTATATGTATTTATTTTCTTTTATGTATGAAAATTTGGTGATAAAAAAAAGTTTAGTCATAAATCTTATGTGACCTTAATAATTTGAACTTTGAAAGATAATTGAAGTGATCTCTTTTAGCTTTGGGCATTTCGGGTTTTGGGACGAGAATTGACAGATATAGGATGGGAATGGGAAATTCGGGAAACGAAATATGATTCCCGAAGCATTCCCTTATTATAATGTGACGGGAAATCACGGGAATGGGAAGGAAATGAGAAATTTGGGAATCAAAAAATAATATCCAAAGTCTTAATAAATCCGGAAAATTGAAGATAATATGGGAAATTACGGAAAAAATACGGGAAAATATGGGAAAATACGGAAAATTATGAGAAAAATTGGGATATATTTAAGAAAAAATTATCTAATTTCAATTTTTATTTTTTTTAAACGGGAAAATTGGAAAATCCCTTACCCTTCCCTTACCCGTTTGAATAAAATAAATGTTCCCAAACGGGAAATTGCAAATACCCATTTCAGAAAAGTTTGGAAAATTTTAAACGGGTAAGGGTGGGAACGGGATTCCCGTCCCGAAATGCCCAGGGCTAATCTAC